>AWOL01S0067114.1:0-98361 GCA_000715115.1 Nicotiana otophora
TATGTAACATTTTCAAAGCATTGTTCAGGTATATTCAAAAAAGCAAACGAACTTGCTGGGCTGCGCGGTATGTTGATATTAATAATGTTGTATTCTATGTGTTTTCTTACTGTTGTACTAAAAATGTAAAAGCCTTTTGGAAAGAAAATTATTCCTATTTTAACATCACATAGCACAACAAGTTCTTCGCCTTTTTGTATAAACCTGAACGATACGTTGAAAATATTGCATTGGCCGCCTTCATTTTCTTTTTTTATCATTGGAATTTTTCCAGCTTTATTTAGTCTTCTTATCCCATTGATAGAAAAAGATAAAGATTATTGATCAACTGTTTTCAAGAAACGGCACATATAAGAAAATGAGATGTCACATTTATTTATATGCATAGAAAACATCTCTACGAAGAATAATTGGATTTCTAACCAAATGTCATCACTGAAAGTAAATTTTTTCATGATGAATTTATAGCAGAAAAATGAAATTAATTTGATACTTACAATATGATTTGCTTGACAGGAATATCAATGAGATCTGAATTTTCAAATTTAAATAGGTAACTATTTTAATACACTTGATAAAGTTTACTATGCTGCGATTGGTAAGTGTAAATAAATTCTGAAGGAACATTAGCTACATCCCAAAATTTGTAACAGCCAAATCAAATTCTCCAGCGTCATCAACCAAATTATAAATCTCAAAGTTAACCTGATAAGGAAAATGTCTTAATGTGATTATTGAAATTCGATCCTTTCCAAGACTTTTACAACATAAACATATTTTTTACATGCATTAACATGGATAAAAAATAAAAAATTAGTTTGAATAGAAATGAATGTTTAACTTGATTAGCTAAATATTTAATGAATTGCAACAATAAAAGTCAAACTTTGAACATCCACTAATACAACCAAATCGAAAATTTTGACTCAAATTAGAAAATATTTTAATGTACTTATTGAAACAGTGTGATATAGTTTGTCACGACCCAAAATCCACTATAGGTCGTGATGGCACCCAACGTCACCGTTAGACAAGCCAACAGTGAACTACCAACTTAATTATTCATTTTATTATTTTTTTGAAATCATGAATCTTATTAGATAGAGAAATAAATGCATTAAAAATCGTAAATACATACATTTTGGATAAAATATAAAATAAAAGTGTGTCAATGTGACGCGAACCATAAACAAATTCTAGAAAATCCCAAAATCCGGTGTCACAAGTGCATAAGCATCTGCTAAGGAGTGTAATAATAATACAATATCAGTCTAGAATATAAAAGAGACAGGATAAAATAAATAAATAAATAATTAAATAAGATGGGGACTCTGAGGGCTGTGGTGTGTAGCATAGAAAGCAACTCGCCATATAGTCCCCTCAATAGTTGCGCCTACGCGCCAGGATGACCACCAAGTGAACCTGTCAGATCCTGCATGTTCAGTGCAGAAGTGTAACGTATCTAGCCTAACCCTAGAGAAGCAGTGAGGAGGGGTCGACATCGACACTTACTAGTGGTCCAATAAATAAAATACAAGAATTATATGTAGACATGAAATACAACAGCATCAATAGAATAAGAAATAATAATTTACAAAATCCGTTAACAGAATATCATCAGTTTAAAAATCTCCAAGTGCCACACGCCATCTCGATAAATAAGAACTATAAATTAAATATCCAATCTCAGGTCATAAATTAAATATCACGTAATTTCTAAGTTCAATCAAGAGGGTAATCTCGTGGGTATTCGAACTTCTAGCGCTTTTAAGCATGAATTATGTCGAGGTCGTTCGACCCGATCCATAAAATTATCTACATATAGTGCCAAGGTCGTACAACCCGATCCATGGATGCATCTCATATATACATATACTGCCTAGGTGTATGACCCGATCCCCAGGAAGAGAAGAAACTTATCAACTTACGAATCGAGTATTTACTATACAGGGTCAGAGCCATAATGTAAACATGATATTTACTATCAATCGAATATCCTGCCAAATAGCTCACAGAATTGAGATTCGATCTAACATGATCTTTATCAGCTTTTACTTATAGTCTTAAAATAATTAAGCTAACAATTAAATTCAAGTAATAAAATTTATTGCATAGTAAAGTCCTAGGTCTACTTGGACATAAACATGAATCTAGCTACGTACGGACTCTCGTCACCTCGTGCGTACGTAGCCCCAGAACAAGTAGCACATATCAAATACATCACATAGGGGATAGTTTTCCACTCACAAGGTTATACATAAGACTTACATCACTTTGAAGTTTCATAACCGGCTCCAACTCCTTTCTAACACCTTAAATCAATGCCCAGCAATCCGAAACTAGTCAAACAATGCATAAATCAATCAAAATATACTCCAATGCTTACAATTTATAACAATCCTCAACTCCGCTCGAAAAGTCAACCCTCGGGCCCACGTACCCGGATTCCGAAAATTTTCAAAGATAAACATTATCCATAACACCACAAACCCAAATATATAATTTATTCTCAATTCCATGTCCAATTTCGTGGTCAAAATCCAAAAAACCAAATTCTAGGCTTTTCTTCAAGATTTCACAATTGCTTCATAATTCCATGTTTAAATCAAAACACAATCCACGAAATTAACTTACAACAAGTGGGAATCACTTACCTTGTATTTCTTGATGGAAATCTCCTCAATATACCGCCCCAAATTCGGCCATTCAAGTGCAAAATGAGAGAAATGAGAGCGAAGGTCCGATTTAGAAACAAGTCTGCCCAAGTCCTTCTTCACGATTGCGGAAACACCCTCGTGATCGCAAAGGCCAAAAACAATCAGCTGCCCAAAAATCCTCCTTCTCGTTCACGATGCCTCCAGGTCCTGAAGCTTCGCGTTCGCGGTCACTACTCCGCGTTCGCGAAGGTTTAAGACCTCCAGCCCCCAGCTCACTATCCTTCTATGTGTTCACGACTCCCTGTCGCATTCGCAAAGGTAAGCTCATCTTCTACTCTGCATTCGCAACCCCTGTGTTGCGTTTGCGATGAACAAATTTGCAGCAGTCCAAAATCCTTCTTTGCGAACGCGTGAGACTCGTGAGACCCTTCGCGTCCGCGAAGAACAAAACCAGACACCAGCACCAGCAAAACATGGGGAAATGACCCGAAACTACCCCTAAACACACCCGGGGCCCTTGGGACCCCGTCCAATCACACCAACAAGTCCCAACACCTTATCAGAACATATCTGAAGGCTCGAAATTTCCCGAATTGCATCAAAATCATGAATCGACGATCAAAATCCTTCTATCAACTTTCAAACTTCGTCGAACGCGTCCGAATCATATCTAAACATTTCAGAATGACACCGATCTTTACGTACAAGTCATGAATCATGATATGAACCCATTACAAGGCTCAGAATTCCAAATGGATATCGATAACACCAAAGTCCACTTCATATCAAACTTAGAAATTTCTAAAACCATCAAAATGCCAACTTCTACAATAAGTGCCGAAATGCTTCCGGACCACCCTTTACTCAACCCGAACATACGCCCAAGTCAGAAATTATTATACAAACTAATTGGAACCTTCAAATCCTTATTGTAAGGCCGTTTACACAAAAGTTAAACCTTGATCACCTCTTCGAACTTAAAGCTTCTGAATTGAGAGGTTTCCTTCCGAATCAACTCTGAACTTCCTGAAATTGAATTCCGATTACACGTACAAGTCATAAAACATGAAGTGAAGCTATTCAAGCCCTCAACTGTCGAATGATGTGCTAGAGCTCAAAATGACCGGTCAGGTCGTTACATTTTTAGCAGAGAGAATTTTTAAAACTCTTTGAAATGCATTTACATAAATGAAATATGATATCTACATATGTAAATGTTTTTATTGAACTTGCTAAAGTACAACCAGCTCTATTTGTAGACATTATTATAGTTATAATGGACGTAAAACCTAAAAGTTCTGCACAAATTTATGAAGAATATCTTTAGTAAATTTAGTGTAGAATTTCATAGTAATTAATGATGATAAATTTAATAATCTCTTGTATCAAAAATGAAATGTATGAAAATATAATGCTTTTCCTCTGTCACGACCCTATAATCCCACCTAAGGTAGTCATGATGACAACTAGTCTCTAAGATTAGGTAAGTCTAACATTCATGAATAGCTTAACAATAATAATGAACCAAGATCATAAAATAAACTGGTAAAGCTCATAATAACTCAAAAACAGAAACAACGGTAAGAAGATCCCCAAAATTGGTGGAATTGAGTGATAAGCTCTATAGAATGTACTAAACTCTCTAATACAACACTGTCTGATAATAGGATAAACGATAGTAAAGGAAATAGCAGAAGGTGACTCCGAGGCCTGCGAGCGTCGAGCAGGTATACCTTGAAGTCTCCAAAAATAATTGTATGATTACTGGCATCCGATACAAATAGATGTACATGGATCTGCACAAAATATGTAGAAGCATAGCATAAGTATACCACAACAGTTCTGTCACGACCCGGAATTCCCACCATCAGGACCGTGATGGCACCTAACATTCCTCTTGTTAGGCAAGTCGACGTTAGAGAATTATTAAGCCAATCCTTAGTCAATTCAGTAAATAACAGCAAATAAGCTAAAATGAAATACAGCGAGTGCGGAATAATATAAAACCTTCATTAATTACTACCACCCGGATCTGGAGTCATAATTCGCGAACTTCTAGAATTTACTACAAGTAAAAGTCTGAAATAAATACAACTGTTTGAACGAAAGAAACAGTTAAAACAAAAAACTAAAAAGATAGACGGGGACATCAAGGTCTGCGAACGCCAACAGATCTACCTTGAGTCTCCGATGAACTAGTCCGAGGTGTTATGCCTCTCGATCAGCTGGGACAAATAACAAAATCTGCACAGGAAGTGCAACGTCCAATATCAGTACAACCAACCCCATGTACTGGTAAGTGTCGAGCCTAACCTCGATAAAGTAGTGACGAGGCTATGACAAGACACCTACACAACAAACCTGTGCAATTTAACAGTATATGTACAAATAACATCTAAACATGTATTAATGGGAGGGGGAACATGCTGAGGGGAATACGAGATAGAGAACCATAGCAGAATGGTAACTTGAACAACCAATATACTATGAACCAATAAGACAAAGTAAACACAATAAAGGAAAAATGTACGGCATCAACCTTCGTGCTTTTACTCTCAACCTCACCATAAAATCAATAGAAACGGCACGACATTACCCTTCGTGTATTAACTCTCATAACATGGAATGGCATCACCCTTCGTGCATTAACACTCACAATATGGCACGACATCACCCTTCGTGCATTAACACTCACAATATGGAAAGGCATCACCCTTCATGAATTAACACTCACAATATAGAACAGTATCACCCTTCGTGCATTAACACTCTCCATTACAATAATGCAATAAACAAAAATAATAGGGAGATAGAATAACTAGTACAAGCCTTACTTCAACATTTGGTTCCACAATATCAACCTCAACTTTGTAATCAATACTTAATTATCACCAGAAGATCCGTAAACATGATAAGAACGATCGATTTAATAATACTAGTCTAAACATGGATAACATGAACAAAGGAAGCTATAATTGCAAGAAACCAAGCCCCGCCCGCATGCTTTAACCCGACTACAACGCAAAAGTACTCGTCACCTCACATATATGTTGTTCCCAAATATTTAAACATGTAGAAAATATATAAACACGTTATATTCCCTCAAATCAAGGTTAACCACGATGCTTACCAAGTTCCAAAGACCAAACTCCAAGCTCAATCATGGATTTTACTTTCAAATAAGCATCCGAACCAATAAAATATTTCAATTTACCAACCAAACGACTCAAATCAAGCCTTAGGAACTACCCACAATTATAAAGAATTCAATTTAGGCAATTATTGAAAAAGTCAACAAAAGTCAACACACGGGCTCGTTTGGTCCAAACCCGAAATTCAGACCAAAACTCGATTACCCATTCACCCCCGAGCCTGGTTATGAGATTTATTAAGGAATCCGACCTCAATTTGAGGTCTAAATCCCCAATTTAACAAATCCCTAATTTCTACCCAAAACCCCCCTAATTCCACCATGAAAACTCTAGATTTTATGTTAAAAACTTGTGAAATGTAATGAAAGATTGAAAGGAAGAAGGTTAGAATCACTTACCAATGATTTGGGGAAGAAAGGGTCTTGAAAAAATAGCCTCTAGGGTTCTAAGTTTTGAAAATTTGATGAATGAGAGAAAATCTCGTCTAGCTTATGTTTTACACAGCTACAGATGTCGCAAATGCGAAGCTCCTCCATATTTGCTGCCTTTGCAAATGCGAACAGGATGTTCACAAATGCGAATGGCGGGGATCGCAAATGCGACCTAAAACTTTGCAAATGTGAAGGTCCACCCCCAGCCCACTGCTCGCAAATACGATGGTCTCTTCACAAATGCGAGGCTCTCATTTGCAAGCCATACCTCGCAAATGCGAAGTCTGCAGATCTGATACACCAACTATGATTTGCTAAGTTCAAACCACTCTGTAACCTATCTGAAACTCACCCGAGCCCTTGGGGCTCTAAACCAACTATGCGCACAAGTCTAAAAATATCATACGAACTTGCTCGCGCGATCAAATCGCCAAAATAACACCTACAACTATGAATCGGACACCAAAATCAAATGAAATTTTCAAGAAACATTAGAATTGCTATATTAACAACTGGACGTCCGAATCACGTCAAACCAACTCTGTTTCTCACCAAATTTGACAAACAAGTCATAAATGTAGTATTGGACCTATACCGGGTTCCAGAACCAAAATACAGACCCGTTATCCAAAGGGTCAAACTTTGGTTAAATATTTCAACTTCATTAAGCCTTTAACTTTTAAATTTCAACAAAGTCCGATAACTAGGGCTAGAGACTTTAGAATTCAATTCCGGACATATGCCCAAGTCCCAAATCGCGATACGGACCCACCGGGACGGTCAAAACACTAATCCGGGTCCATTTATTCAGAACATTGACCAAAGTCAACTCAAATAGATTTCTAAGGCAAAAAATCTTATTATAATAAGTTTTTAACATATAAGCCTTCCAGAAAAATACTCGGACTATGAACGCAAATCGAGAAAGGCTAAAATAACTTTTTGAGACCTTGAAACACAGAATTAGGTTCTAAAACCTAAGATGACCTATCGGGTCTTCACAGGTATCCAATAAGTATCAAGCCTAACCTCGGTAGAGTAGTAACGAGGCTAGGTTAAGACACCTACTAGGATAAGAAAAACTGAACAGAGTATAATATAGTCTAATAATGGAAAGCGAGGAAATGAATGACAATAAAGCAGTACAATAATGTAAGCTAACAATGGAATTTAAGGAGGTAAAAGCAATAAGAAGTGAACACATAATGAGGACAACATGTAATCAAAAACGGACAAATAAAAGTAAGACAATGAAGAAAACAACCAAGAATTGTTCAACCAACAAGTCTTCTTACCACAAAATGTACAACAAGAATCACAACCGAGCATCCACACCTCATAACCTCATTTCACAAATCAAAATCACAATCTTTCCTTATATCACCGCGTGAGCCTTACATTTAGGTTTTTGAAACTATTTCTCCAAAACAGCTACGCGCGCTTTAGCCCCCTTATGTCGCCGCGTGACTTCAAGTAATTCCCTTACTAGCAACACGCACATAAATCCCACCTTATGTCACCACATGCACATCAACACCTATCCTTTACCGCATGAACATCAATATTACAACCCAATAACTTCTCCCACCACACGTTCCCATATATCACAACTTGCCAAAATTCAGAATACCAATGTTACCATAATATATAGCCCATGGCTCAACCACAGTATGTATAAAAAATCTCAAATTAGCAAAACGAATGAGAATTACTCAACAAAGGAAGATATCTCAATAACTAACAACTTCAACCTCAATGTGTTAATAGCTTTCACGACTTCAACTTTACTAACTCAAAATGATGGTATTTTCACGAAATGAAAATTTTCAATTTAAATATACAACATAAAATTAACAATGAAAGAGATAGTATGAAGTAGTATCTACATCTAAATGCATGATAATAACTCAACATGAAAAGACATTATGTAATAACAACTCCGAATAAGAATAACTTGAAAAACAAAGAGGTAACATAACATTGTAACGACCCGACCGATTATTTTTAGAATTAATATCCCGTTTGGAAGCGTAAGATCTCGAGCATCTTCGAATTATGTGTTATGACTTGTGTGTATGGCCGAGTTCAGTTTTCGGATAATTCGAGATCAATTTAGAAGAAGGATTCCTGTTTTAAAAGCTTAAGCGGTAAGAGTTGACATGAGTTTCGAATTCTAAATAGACGACTCCAAAATGGGATTTTTATGATTCCAATAACTTTGTATGATAATTTTAAACTTAGGCTTGCGTCCGGATTTGGAGGTCCATAGGGTAATTTTAAGCATTTCGGCAAACAATGGAAAGTTAACGTTTTGGAATGTTGAGAGGTTTGACCGAGAGTTGACTTTGGAGGTATCGGGGTCAGAATATGATTCCGAGAGTTAGATTAACTCCGTTATTTCATTTGGAACTTGCAAGAAAAATTTGTCATCATTCCGGGTTGATTTGATATGTTTCAGCGCGAGTTTTGGAAGTTAGAAGATTTTGAAAGCCATAAGTTCGATTCGTGGTGCGATTCGTAGTTTTAACGTTGTTTGATGTGATTTGACACCTCGAGCGGGTCCGTGTTATGTTATGAAACTTGTTGGTATATTTTGACAAGGTTACGGTGGCCCTGGTGTGTTTTGGATGGGTTACGAGTCAAATTCCCCTTATTTGGAGTTGTTGATAACTCGTATCTGATAACCTCCTTCGCGAACGCATAGTGTTAGCCGCGATCGCGTAGTGTATTTGTTGACTTGCCTCATTTTATTCTTCGCATTTGCATGGATAGGACCACAATCACATATGTTGAGGCTATGGTGAACCGTGTTCGCACTCTTCTTCCTGCGATCGCATAGTGCTTTTCTTTGGGCAGTGATATTCCACCTTCGCGATCACATTCCTTTGTTCAGGTTCGCGTAGTGTTTCTCTTGGAAGATGATGATTCCTTCTTCGCGATCCCATACGAATTTACGCGATCGCGATGCATGTTACCTAGGCAACAGAATATATTTTCCAAAATTGTGGGTTTTGTCCATTTTTATCTTTTGGGATAGAGACCTCGGATTTGAGCGATTTTTTAGGGGTTCACATGGTTGTTTGGTGTAAGTGATCTTACCCGATTTTGATTTTATTTCATGGTTTTATATTTGGTTTCATAATTAAATTAGAGAGTTAAGTTGGAAGTTTGGGAAAATTTGTAAAATCTTTCAAAAGTGTAAAATGATAATTTGAATGGTGAATTGATATCGAAATTTAATAATTTTGGTATGGTTGAACTCGTATAGGAATGGGTGTTCGAGTTTTGTAAGTTCTATCAGGTTCCAAGGTGCGGGCCCGGGGGTTGACGTTTTGGGTTGACATTGTAGTTTTAATTAACAATTAAAGTTTTATTATCTGGAATTATTTCCTATGAGTTTTATTTATGATTCGAAATTATTTTGGCTATATGTGAGCAGTACGGAGGGTGTTTCACTTTAGAAGGTCCTTTTAGAGTAACATTATAGCTTTATTGAGGTAAGTATATTGCCTAACTTTGTGTGGGGGGAAATACCTCTTAGGATTCAAGTCATTTGTGCTAATTGTGTCATGTAAAGGCCCTGTATGCGAGGTGACGAGTATGTGCTCGGGCTTTTGTTTTGTAGAAATTTGACCGTTTAGGGCTCTTAGGTTCTTAAGTTCATTATATATGAAGTTGTTTTGTCATAAATCCCCCATTTACTAAATTCACCCTTACGTGTCTTATTTGGAATTTAAGTGCTTCGTGTTCTACCCTTATTGCTGATTAAACTCTTATATGCCTTAACTGAAGTGTTGCCTCTTTTATTGCCATGCTATCCTTTCCATAATTATGTATCCTTAATTGAAGTTATTATTATATTTTTTGTAATTGTCTATCTGTAATTGAATTTATTATTATCCTTTCCGTAATTGTTTATCCTTAATTGAATTTGTTGTATCTATTCCGTAATTGCTCAAGACTTATCCTTATTTGGGATCGTTGATTCATGTTATCTCTCTTATTGTTGAATTGTACTTTTGTGGAATCCTTTCTACACATTATCTCTTCCTTGTTGGTTATTCTTGTTGAGACCATTATTCCTTGTTGAGTATTTCTTTGTGAGCTCGTTCTACCATTTTGATATGTTCTAAATTTTCTGAGTTGATTTACTTGCTGTATTCTCGTGTTATTGTTGTTATTATTGTTGTTGCTATTGTATTAAGTGTTGTTGAGCCGAGGGCTATGCTTGGTTGTGATATTGAAACTATTTTGAGGAAATGTTGTGGTATATGAGCACATATTGTGAAAGTTATTTTGTTGAGTTGTTATGTTCTGGCACACATGTAATTATTGAAAGGATTGTTATGATGTTTGCACGACGTTTTTGCCGTTCTGTTGTTATAATATTTGTACGAGGTTTCTGCCATGCTATTGTTATGATGTTTGCATGAGGTATCTGCCAGTTGTTGTTATTATTGATACACATGAAGTGGTATAAGGTCTGGGTGTTGAAACACATGCGGTGAGATAATGTGGGCTTGATACGCGTGGCTAGTAGGGAAACTATTAGAAGTCATGCGGTGTGATAAGGTGGGATAAAATGCGGGATACTATTTTGGAAAAAAATATTTTTCAAAACTAAATGTAAAGGCTCCCGCGGTGATAGTAAAGATTGTGATTCATTTGATGATTTGAGGCTGCGAGGCAGTACCTCGGTAGTGACTCTTGTTGCCATTTCCCCCAATTCTTTTGTACTTGTCTTTGATTATTGTTTCCTTAGTATACTACTAATTGTCTTTCTCCGTGTTGTGCTATTTACTTAGTTTTGTATAGTTAATCTTGTGGTATTACTCGTTGTTTCAATTTCATTACTGACTTTATTGCACTATACATTTTATGGTGATCGTTTTTTATGTGCCATTCATTGTCTCTACTCTTACTTGTTGACCTAAATTGTGGCATAACACTTGCACAAGTATAAACATAGATAAATCACCCATATCGGTCTAAGAAGATGAATCCTAATGTTTTGACCATTTATATGTAGCCCCGTATACTTGCCTTATGTGTGAGAGTTATATTGTTGGAAGGTGAGTGGTCCGTGCAGATACTAGATATTGTCATTCCTTGGGTAGTATTGTTATGAATTGTAATGTGGGCACAAGATGCCAAGTGATTAGGGTTCACGAATTGGGACCCGTGATTTGTGATTTTGAGGTTTGGTACCTCGTGGAAATTCTTGGATAAAACTGGTGTGAAAGCGGTTCTTCCTACTAAGTTGTCACTTGTCTCCCCTAATTTGGTTTCACCAGTTTTGAATTGTATTCAACTTACTATACAGTGTTATTACCTGTTGTGTCTCGTTGCTAATTGTTGCTTTTAGTCCCTTTTATAAACATTGTATTATTTTTGTCCTCATGCCTAGCTTTATACTGATATTGTTCCTCCTTAGTTCTACAATTATACTTGTTCATGTTGTTTAGTCCAATGGGTGTCTTGATTGTTCCTCGTCACTACTCCACCGAGGTTAGTCTTGATACTTACTAGGTACCACTGTGGTGTACTCATACTATGCTTCTGCATATTTTTGTGCAGATCTCAATAATCACAAAAATAAGTGAGAATTACTCAACAAGGAAAGATATCTCAATAATCAATAACTTCAACCTCAATGTGATAATAGCTTTCATAACTTCAACTTCAATAACTCAAAATGAAGGTATTTCCACGAAATGACAACTTGTAATAACAACGCCAAATAAGAATACTCGACAATAAAGGAGGTAACATGACAATAAGAGAGATAACAAAGGCAATTAAGGCATATAAGAGCATGTTTCACAATAAGGGATCGAGCATGTGATGACAACATCAAATAAAGCATGTAAGAGCAATTTAATAATGAAAGATATAACATGATATTATAATTTTTAATTAAATACATGAAAGAGTCTAAGAGTCTAATTGTCAATTGAAGACCATTAAGCATGTCTTGAAATTTCTATGTGTCACAACCCCAATTTCCCACCTTAAGATATCGTGATGTCACCTAGTCTCTAAGACAAGGTAAGCCAAACATTGAATAATAACATAACAGAAATAATCAAACTGAGATACTAAAATAAAACATATAATCTCGTATTAACTTCTAAAATAGAACCTCAACAACAAAATTCCCAAAATCGGTGAAACTGAGTCATAAGCTCTACAGATTATTCTAAAACGTCTACTACAACACTGTCTGATAAAGAAACACAACAAAATGAGAAGATAATGGAAGGTGACTCCGAGGCTTGCTGACGCCGAGCAGGTATACCTTGAGGTCTATGGAAGGCAACTAACAAGTCAATCACCAACGTCTAGCACAAGCAGACATATCTGGATCTACACAAAAAGATGTGTAGAAGCGTAGTATGAGTACACCACAACAGTACCCAGTAAGTATCAAGCCTAACTTAGGTAGAGTGGCGACGAGTTCAGGTCAAAACACCTACTAGGACATGATAAACGAAACAAAATATAATAACGAGAAGTAATGGAAAAATAGAGAAAAGAATGATAATGAAGCAATTTCATATCGTAAACTAAAGACAGAATGACAAGCATAAGATAACCAGGAGGAAGTAATTAATGTAACCACATATAGTCAATTACGGGAAAAATTGGTAAGACAAGGAAGAATAAAAGCAACAAGAGCTGTTCCACCAATAATTCATTTCCATATAAAATGCACAACAAGAATCACATTCGAGGTACCGCCTCGTATTCACATTTCACAATTTCAATCACAATCTTTCCTTATACCACCGCGTGAGCCTTACATTTAGATAGTTTTGAAAACATTATTCCCGAAATAGCTACACGCACGTTATCCCACCTTATGTGGGCCGCGTGGCTTCAAGTAATTCCACTAGTAGCAACACACACTTAAATCCCACATTATGGTGCCTCATGGAAACCAACCCCTATCCTTATACCGCCACATGCGCATCAATACCACAACACAATAACAACTCGCACCACAAGTACCCATATGCCACAACTTGCCAAAAGTCAACAATATCAATGTTTTCACAATAAGTAGCCCATGGCTCAACCACAATGTGCACAAAAATCTCAACAATAATAGAATGAATGCAAATTGCTCAACATGAAAGATATCTAAACAATTAACAACTTTACCTCAATGTGATAACGACTTTCACAACTATAACACCAATATCTCAACAAAAATATAATTCATGAAATAAAAACTTCAAGTAAAAGCAAGTCAACAATTAAAGATGCAACAAGGCAATAAGGAAGGAAATAACTTTATCTAAAGCATATAAGAGCAAAATAATGAGTAAGAGGTACAACAAGTGTTAACAATGTCAAATAAGGCATGTAAATTTAGTTTAACACATGTAATAGTTGATTAACAATGAGGAATATAACATGTTAGGACAGTTCAATTAAAGGCATGGAAAGAGTCCAAATAACCTTAACCGGTCAATTATCACATATAGCCCGTGTGCCCACTCGTCAACTTGCGTACATGGCTTTCACATAACATAAATAGCACAATCAAACCAAATCTGAAGGGGTAGTTCCCCCCACAAAGTTAGGCAAGATACATACCTCAACTAGGCCAACTCAACCCTTGCAAATATCTTTTCCCCTACAATTTGCCTCCACACGGCTCAAGTTTAACAAAAATGACTTAATATCATCAACCAATGCATGAGAAAACAATTACAATAGATAAAGCTTTGATCTTTACAAAATTCCTAAAAAGTAAACTAAAGTCAACCCGGGCTTGCCTGGTCAAAACCCAGGTCTAAGGGCATATTCTGACTACCCATAATTCCACGAGTCCATATATGTGATTAGTTTTAAAATCCGAGTCCAAATCGACTCTCAAAACTCAAGTTCTCACTTTTCAAAAAGGTGGCAAAATTTCACAAATTTTCACTTTGATTCACATGAATTTGATATTAGATCTAAGTTATATTCATGAAATATAATTGGAAATTTATTAAAATCACTTACCCAATATTTGCAGATGAAAATCTCCTCTCCAACTCGCCTCCTACCGAGCCTAGGGTTGTAAGATATGATAGAATGATATGAAATCCCGACTTTTCTAACTTTTGTTTAGTTGCAGACACAGCAATTACGACACTGGGTTCGCAATTGCAAACACTCACAATTGCGAAGAAAACCTCGCAATTGCGTCACTAACAGTCTTAAGGGAAATCTCGCAAATGCAAAAATGGGTTTGCAAATACGAACCCTGTTCCTTTCGCAAAAGCGACACAGTTATCGCAAATGCAAACCTAGCCCAACCTAGTTTAACTTTGCAACTGTGACCCAGGAATCGCAAATGCGATACCTGTGATCCCCCTGCTAAGGTTGCAATTGTGACCCTAGTGTTCGCAAATGCGATCCCAGAGGTATCAACACACCAACAACTCAAATTCAGTCTAAAATCATTCCGCGACGCGTCCAAAACTCATCCAAGCCCTCGGGGTTTCTAACCAAACACCTACACAAGTCTAAAAACATCATACAAACTCACTCATGTGATCAAAACACAAAAATAACATCTAGAACTACAAATCAGACACCAAAAACGTATGAATTTCAAAGTAAACTTCAAGAACTTATAGAATTGCAACCAAGCGTCTGAATCCTATCAAATCAACTCCAAATGATACCACATTTTGCAGAAAAGTTCTAAATATCATAAAGTAACTATTTCAAGTAATAAATCCAATTTCAAACCCGATATCCAAAAGTCAACCTATGGTCCAACTTCTAAACCGCAAATTGTCAATCTTCGTCAAAACAATACAAATCAGCCTACGGACTTCCGAATTCAATTACGGGCATACGCACAAGTCCAAAATCATGATATGGAGCTTTTAGAGCCATCAAAATACCTTTCTGGGGTCATTTTCACCAAAGTAAAAGTTTGGTTAGCATTTCTAACTTAAGCTTCTAAGTCAAGAACCCAAGGGTCTAAATCAACCAAAAATGAAACCAATCAACCCCCCATGCCATAAAACCTAAATCACTTATGTGTGAAGCATGAAAAAGGGAAACGGGGCGCAATTATACAAAACGACCGCTCGGGTCATTTCACTTTGTTAGAGACCTTGTCATGAGCCTTCTTGGAACTTCCAGATCTTCATCCTTCTCCTTTAAATGATGTTGAGCTGCCATGGATACTATCATTTCCCTATTGTTGAAGAGACTTCGTCCTCGAATTCGAGCCTGGATCGAACAAGGAAAGATCAGAAACATTGAAGGTAATACTAACTGGATATTCACAAGGAAGGTCAAGTTTGTAAGCATTTGTCTCCAATCCTTTCAAGGACTTAAATGGACCATCTCCTCTTTGATCTAATTTGGATCTTCGTTTGGCAAGAAATATTTCCTAAAATGCACCCAAACTAAGTAGAAGAGTGGATTGTTCTATTATCGGCAAACTCTACCATCGGAAAATATTCTTCCCAAGAAGTTAATTTTCCTTTTAAAACATCTCTCAACATATTCCTTAACGTCCTATTAACTACTTCCGTTTGCCCATCAGTTTGTAGGTGACAAGAGTTCGCATTTACGAACTTCCTATCACATTTGGGATAATGGCCTGGGCTGGGCGGGGATTGCTTTTGCGACATAATGGTCGCTTTTGCGATATGTCCACTTTTCGCAATTGCGAACAAAGCTTCTCATTTGTGATGATAATAGGGGTGTGATAGTATTTGCTTTTGCGATCATTTCCTCGCATTTGCGGGGTTCGCATTTGCGAACCTAAGGTCACATTTGCGACACCTGCGACTGGACATATAAGCTGAAGGATGGGGTTTTGGTCTCATTTTTATTTTTCGGAGCCTTAGACTCAAAGATATTCATCTACGATCATTGGGTATGTGATTTTGATCGATTTCCAAATATGTTACATGATTATATGTGATATTTAACATCAAAACTGTTAGAATCAAAGTGAAACTTTTGAGAAACTTTATCTATGTTTTGATAAATAAGAATTTGAGTTTTGAGAGTCGATTGAGACTCAGATTTTGAAACAAAATACTTATATAGACTCGTGGGGTTATGGGTGGTCGAAATCTACCCTTGGACCCCGGTTTGGACTGGGTGGGCCTTGGGTTGAGTTTTGATGAATTTTACAAAGATCATAGCTTTATTTATTGGAATTGATTTCTCTTGCATTATTTGATATTATTAAGTCGATTTTGGTTAGATTTGAGCCGAGCGAAGGCGCATTGTAAAGGAAAAGTTATTTTACACGATTGATTGAGGGCCTTTTGAGGTAAGTATCTTTCCTATACTACCCATAGGGATTGGGTTGTTTGCACTATTTGAACTACGTGAAAGACTTGTACCCGATGTGACGAGTGTGTACACGACTTTATATGTGGAAATTTGACCAGTTTAGACTCTTAGGGTCCTTATGCACACTAAATAGAAGTTGCTCTATCATGTTATGTCTTCCATTGTTAAATTCACTCTTATATTCCTTATTTGAAGTTGTTTGTTTATGTCTTATCTTTTGTTGTCAAATATACTCATGCACGCTTTAATTGTAATTGCTGCCTTTTTATTATTGCATGTTATCTCTTCCGTAGTTGATTATCCTTAATTGAAGTTATTGTTACATGTTATCTCTTCCGTAGTTGATTATCCTTAATTGAAGTTATTATCACATATTATCTCTTCCGTAATTGGTTATTTTTATTTGAAGTCGATGTTACATGTTATTTATCTTATTGTTGAACTACTCTTACTTGAAGTCATTATTAATTGTATGTCTTTCATCGTTGAGCTTATTCTTCCATTTCATTGCATTGTTGTCATTCTTGTGTTGATTTACTTGTCGTACCATGTGTTACTATTGTTCTTGTTATACTCGGTGTTGTTGAGTCGTGGGCTATGTTTGGTTATGGTATTGTAATTGTTGTTGTGGAAACATTGTGATATATGGGCACATGTGATGTGGGTTGTTATGTTTTTGGCATATATGGTATTGTTGAGAGGATTGTCAGAGTTTTCGCACGTGATGGCCTGGTGACAATGTTATTGATGATAATTGTGTGGTGGTATGACCTTCTTGTTTGTGTCATGCATATTACATATTTTGTTGTGTTGTTTCCAATGTGTCATTCGGTGTCTTTGCTCTTCCTTGTTGACTCGAGCTGTGATATTACACTTGCACAAGCATGCACCTAATCTTTTACTTATATCATTCCAAGAATATTAACTTTGATGTTTATTGATCATTTACATGGATTCTTGTATACCTGCCTTATGTTCGTGAGTTGTGTTATTGACACATGAGTCATCCGTTCAGTTATGAGATATTGCTCTTATTAGCACGTGAGTTGTCCGTGGGGAATGAGATATTGTTAGTGTTAACAAGTGAGTTATCTGTGTAGACATGAGGTATTAATGGTATTGGAACGTGAGTTGTCCGTGCGGTTGTAATTGGTAATGTAGGCACAAGATGCCAAGTGATTAAGGTTCGTGAGTTGGGACCCGTGATTTGTGATTATGAGGTGTGGTACCTCGGGGTAATCCTTGTATAAACCTTGTGTGAAAGCAGTTGTTACTTTTTTTTTCCTTACTTCGTTTCACCGAACTTTAACTATATTATGCTTACTTTATGGCGTTATTACATGTTTGCTCCTTGTTGCTTCTAGTGTTATTGTAAGTATTGTAATATTATTCTTAGCAAATTTAGCTTTATATTGATATTGTTCCATGTTAGTTTCATATTCATACTTATTTGGTTATTATGTCTAGTAGTTGTCTTGACTGTTCCTCATCACTACTCCGCCGGGGTTAGTCTTGAAACTTACTAGGTATCGATGTGATGTACTCATACAACATTTGCGTTACATTTTTGTGCAGATCCAAGTACCTCGGAGCATGTTGGTCATTAGATAGCTGATCGAGTATTGTTGTGGAGACTTCAAGGTATACCTGTTGTCGCATTCGCAGGCCTCAGAGTTACCTTCTGATGTTTTACCATGTACTGTTTATTTTCTATTCTGGAACGGTTGTACATATAGATTTTTCTAGTCAACTCAGTAGGGCTTATGACTTGTACTACCCGTTTGGGATGTTATATATCTACTTTGGATTGTTAGCTATGTATAGAAATTTCTGGTTCATGTTTCATAGTTCGTTGGCTAAAATTTGTTTTTTAATTTAGTAAGTGTTAGGCTTACTTAGTCCGGGGGACTAGCTTCCATCACGACTCCTAAGGAGGGATTTTGAGTCGTCACAAGTTGGTATCAGAGACCTATGTTCATAGGTACTATGAGTCATAAGCAAGTTTAGTAGAGTCTTACGGATCAGTACATAGATGCCTGTACTTATCTTCGATAGGCTACAACACTATTTGGAAATTTCACTTCTTTCGTTCTTACCGTGCAAGTTTATTGATTTCATATTTTGAGACTTTGTCATTCTATTCTCTCACAGATGGTGAGAACACGAGTTGCAATTATTGATGAAGTTCCCCCAAAGCCGGTGTCGCTAGGGGCCAGGGCAGAGGGAGAGGCCGAGGCCGAGGAGGCGCATGTGCTACAGATAGAGAACCTGTTAGAGCGGTAGCTGAGGAGCCACCGGTGGCTCTGGTTGGGGGACAGGCACCAGACGCGCCTGTTACTACCCCTGGACTTCAGGAGACTCTAGCATAGTTTCTGAGCATGTTTGGTACATTGGCTTAGGCGAGATTGATTCCAGCTGCCCCAACAACTTCGTAGATCAGGGGAGAGCTCAGACCCCTACCGCTCATACTCCAGAGCCACGAGTCCACATTGTTGAGGTTCTGGATATTATGCCAGCACAACCTGTTATTTCGGTTCAGCTTGAGGTCAGGCCAGGAGCCTAGCTACTGAGGATGTGTAGGGTTTTCTTGAGAAGTGCCACCGTATTCTCCGCACCATGGGTATTTTGGATATAAGTAGAGTTGTATTTGGTATGTTTCAGTTGTCTCGGGCAGCATATCAGTGGTGACAGACTTATAAGGAGGGCAGGCTAGCGGATGAAGTGCCAATCACTTGGACTCAGTTTTCAGAGATGCTTTTGAGGGAGTTTGTTCACTAGACCCTTCGAGCTGCTGCGCCAGTGCACTATGACAGTATCGGAATACACCATCAGATTCAGTGAGTTGTCCTATCATGCACTTGCTTTGGTTTCTTCAGTTAGAGAGTGAGTCCGTAGGTTTAATTGAGGGGTTCAATAATGGTATCTAATTCAGCATGGCTCAGAAGTTGGAGATGGATGCTCCATTTTAGTAGGTGGTAGAGATTACTCGCAGATTAGAGGGTATGTCGGGCCAGGAGAGATAGGATAGGGAGGCTAAGAGGCCTTGTTGATCGGGAGGATCTACTAATCCCTATTTTGGAGGCAGGTATATCATGGTAGAGGTTTTGTGGGTCAACCAGTTCAGTTTCCACTTCACGCTTCACATGGTGTTTCAGATATCCATGGGTCCTAGAGTACCCATACCGAAAAACTTCCACAATCACGTAAGCGAAGAGGTTGCTTTGAGTGTGAAGATACCAGCCACATGGTGAGAGAATGTCCCAGACGCCGGACATATGTGTCATAATGGGGTATTCAGTCTATGAGTTCTGATCCAGTTGCTGCTATACATACACCACCAGCTAATGGCTGAGGGCAGGCGGGTAGAACTTGTCCTAGAAGGGGAGGCCTATCCCATTGTTATGCTCTTCCTGGTTAGGCGGAGGCTGATGCACCAAATAATGTCATTACATGGTTTCAAATGATTATAGAGAGTCATTTGTGTTACTTTGATCCGGTCCCATTTATTGGTAAGATTCATCCTACCTTGTTTTGTATGTGGTTAGTTTCATGAATCTTAAACTTGTTCATGTGTTCGCACTGTTGGGGAATTCTATTGTGGTAGCCCATGTTTAATGCTTTGGCTTGTTCACTATTGAGAGTTACGAGACTAGAATAAACTTTATGTTACATATTACGGTAGGTTTCGATGTGACTTTTGGATACTTTGGCTACGACTTATGATTTGGGTGCTCTACCGGTATGGGAAATCCGCTACGTATTATAATTTTCTTTTATGAAATTGAGTTAGTGGAAGGGTTCAATTGGTGTGATGTGTATTCTACTTGTGATTCTGAGCTGAGTATGGGATCATCACGCCTTCATGTTGTTTCATATATTTGAACCGGTCTACGTGCCGTGGTGGAGTTATATTAGGATGAGATTCTTGTGATTAGTTCATATATTTTGTCTCTCCCTTGTGGAATGAATTAGTAGTATGATACTGACGGGGAGTTGTACTTGTTTGACCTATCCAGTAGTTCTGTCATGTGTTTCTCTTTCCATATTCAGTCATATTCGAGTTGTGCTTGTTGGGTTTAGACTGGTTGGGTGAGTGGTTATGATATCTTCATGTTTATTGCATCATTATTAGTATTGTGAAGGTTTGGAACATGGTTCTAGCTGATATGAGATTATTTACCGGTGCTGGATTTGATTATGGGAAACTTTTGTGGTCAGATTCGTTGCTATGGGCATATGGGAGATGCATTACGTCGTGTGTTTATACCTTGTGGGTGTATGTATGGGGTGTTGTAGCTGGTTGAGTATTGTACAGTGTGTTTATGTGAGAATTGATTCCTTGATGGGTGTTGAAATGTGATTCTAAGGCTTATCGGCTTGAGTGGAGGGAATAATTTCTGGTTGAGATGATGTCGTCGTACTTATGTTGATTGGGGTGACGTAGGATCACCCGTGGGTATGTGTATGGTGAGTTTATGCAATGATTTTGTAACGACTCGATCGGTCATTTTGAGAATTCTCATTTCAATCGTTTAAATTCTTGAGTAGCTTTATATGATGTATTATGACTTCTGTGAATCGTCGGTTTTAGTTTTCAGGTTAATCGTAATTGATTTGGGAAAAAGATTCTCAACTAGGAATCTTTAAGTTGGAAGGGTTGATCAAGTTTGACTTTTGAGTATTTGACCTCGGATCGGAGTTTTGATGGTTCCGTTAGGTCCGGGTGGTGATATTTGGTCTTGGGCGTATGCCGGATTTGCATTTGGATTTTCATAGAAGGTTTTGGCACTATTTGGTGAAAGTTGGCAATTTGAATATTTGGAATGTTCATAAGTTTGACCAAGAGTTGACTTTGATGATATCGGATGCAGATTGTGGTTTTGGGAATTGGAATAGCTGTTTTTATGAAATTTGGGACTTGTGTGCAAAATTCTACTTTATTCCGGATTACAACGATATGGTTCTGCACGAGTTTTGGAAGTTGAATGTTCAAAAGTTCATTAAGTTTGATTTAAAGTGCGATTCATTGTTTCAATGTTGTTATGTATGATTTGAGGCCTCGAGTAGGTCTGTGTTATGTTTTGGGACTTATTGGTATATTCGAATGCGGTTTCGAGGGGCTCGAGTGAGAAGCAGACGTGGTTCAGATCACTTTTATCTCATGTTGCATTACTGAAGAAGTGTTGGTTCTGGTGTTGCACACCTGCTGTTGGTTTTGCGCAGGTGCGGTGGTTGCAAAAGCAGAAATGTGATCGCACCTGCGAAAAGGTTCTGAGTTTGGAGTCATCGCAGATGTGGAGCTTGGGGCGCATCTGCGGCCTCGCAGAAGCGATGGCCTATGGCGTAGAAGAGGGATTTGGCGCAAGAGCGGAACAATACTCGCACATGCGATGTCAGAAAAGCGGAATATGTTTCCGCAGGTGCGAGGGGTTGGTGCTTAGTATATTTCCGGAGAAGCAGATGTCTTGTCGGTGAAGCGACGTCGCATATGTTGCTCATTGATCGCAGATGTGGAAGGTCTGGTCAGAACAATATAACTCAAGGGTTTGTGCATTTGTATAATATTTTGAGTTGTCGAGCTAATGGTAGGCTATAATCTCGTGTTTTAGTCGCTTGTTGCACTCTAATTTACTGCACTTTATTATGTTTGACCTTTAATCGCTAGTGTTTTGTACTTATTGTGTGTTTTATGCCTTGTAGGAGTGATTTCGAGTGATATAGATGTTATGGAGCTGATTTGAGCTATTTGGAGCTTTGAAGTCTGAGTAAAAGCAAAACGAATTAAGCCGGGATTGCATTCTGGGGCCGAGAACCACATCTGCATATCAAAAACCAAGGAAAATTCTGTATTCTGAGAAATCCCCACTACCGCGGCTCTTGGGGTGCCGCACTTGTACATTTCTCGGTTGTCTATTTGAAATCAACTCTCTGGATTTCCCCACTAATTCCCCAGGAGCCTCGCCCCATGCAACGCGCCTGTGCAGTTTATAAAGAGTAATTTTTCTATTTCGGCTAGGAGAATGTGATTTCGTCTGGGCTCGACCCTACTTGGTATAAATATATAAAAAATGTTGTTTTAAGGATTTTTTACACATATTGGACCAAAGGAGGCTAAGGAGGAGTTGGAGGAGCAAAAGCACAAGGATTTCATCATTCCTTCCTCACCCAAGACCCCAGTTTGGATTGAATTTATGTTTTTCTATACTTTAATTCTATTGTGATGAATTTCTCCATATCTATGGAGTAGTTCTCTTTAGGGTTTGATGGATTTGGTGTATTGATGATTGTTTATTGATTATAACTCTAGTTTTATGTATTAAAGCATTTTTGGATGATATAATTATTGCATCTATATTCACTAGTTCTTGTAACCGAGAGAGGTATAACTTGTTATATCTTTGCATTATATTATTGGTTGAGCTCATTAATTTTTCTTAATAATCGAAAGAGGATAGTTGAATCATTGATTAAACATAGTTAGGAGGATAATCGAGAGAGGTTCTCCTAAAGACCAATCCACTGCACATTCTTACTTATCTTCACGTGCTTAAATTGGTTCATCTTGTGAGGTTAAAACTTAATCCAAAAAGGAGTTTTTGCAGAACGTTTGAACTAATAATTGAGTGAATTCAGGAGACTCACTTGAACAATGGAAGTGAATTATCTAGAGTTAGATCCCAAACAATTATCTTGTACCTATCCTATTAAAATCGTATATTCACCCACTGATAACTTTCTTTGCTTATTCCTTGTTTCGATTTGCAT
The DNA here is from genome assembly GCA_000715115.1 of Nicotiana otophora. Classification (NCBI taxonomy): domain Eukaryota; kingdom Viridiplantae; phylum Streptophyta; class Magnoliopsida; order Solanales; family Solanaceae; genus Nicotiana; species Nicotiana otophora. Next base: position 23,329 of record AWOL01S0067114.1, read on the forward strand.
TAGTCAATAGCTTTAGATTCTTAGTTAATTTTAGTTGTTCATCATGTAATCTCAATTGTTGATTCTGCTAGATAGCAATCAAGCTAGAAACTACGAAACTACTGTTTAACTCCAATCCATATGGATACGATATTATACTATACTATCTGTGACTAGCGAGCATAATTTAAGTGCATGCTCCGAGCTTGTCAAATTATGGCACCGTTGCCGGGGATTGACAATCAGCAATGTTTGAAATAATTTTTATTGTTAATTCAGGAATTTTTCTTTTATTTTTATTTTATTTTTTTCTTTTTACGTTTGGTGTTCTTTGACTGTGCGCATGTTACAGGTTAGATTGGTGCATGACTCGACCTTCTGCAAAGGAAGTTCCACCATACGAGCCAGAAATTGAAAAACAACTGCGACAACTGAAGAAGGAAAGAAATCTCACCGAGACAACAGAAAAGGTTGGGCAATTCTCAACCAAAGAACTTATTGCTGGAAATGGTGAAGATAATGTGGATTTGGCTGCGAGAGAAGCAACCCAATGAAGAGAAGAGATGGGTCACAGACTTAATCAACATCAACCCTTGTCTGGAAGACCACTTGGCGATTATGCTAGATCGGTCTACAATCAAGGTTTATCAAGTGTTAGACCACCTCCAATTGCATCTAACAATTTCGGGTTAAAGCAAGGTTTGCTTCAAACACTTCAGAATTGTTATGTCTTCAGAGGGAAGCCAAACAAAGATCCAAACACACATCTAATGGACTTCGAGGAGATTATGAACACCTTTCAATACTATAGTGTGTCACAAGATGTTGTGTATCTAAGGGCATTACCCTTTTCTCTTAAAGATGATGCAAAGAAGTGACTTCGAAGCTTGCCCACTGGATCAATTAGAACTTGGGAGGAGATGACCAGAACATTTCTTGATAAGTATTTCTCCTCAGCTAAAAGGGGAAGCTTAGAAAACAAATCCATAACTTTTTCCAAAAAGAGAATGAAACTATTTTTGAAGCATGGGAGCGGTTTAAGGAGATTTTTAGAAAGTGTCAACATAGCAGAATTGAATGCTGGATGAAACTTTAGGATTTTTGGGATGGATTGATGCCGGTCTCACATAGAACATCGAGCAATGCAGCTGGAGGTCCGTTGATGAAGAAGACTCCAGAGGACATAGTCACAATTCTTGATGAGTTATTTGAAGAGGCAAAATAGTGGCCCTCTGAGAGTGCTGAAAGAAGAAGATCAACTGGTGTTCACCAGGTTGATGCTAACACATATATGCATGTACAGCTTGATGCTATGGCCAAAGAGAAAAGGAAGTTGACCTTGGCTACAATATAGAGTGAGCCTCACGCAACGTGTGATATATGTGGATGAGGACACCCTACTCATGAGTGTCAAGCCTCAACTGAGGAAATGAATGCTGTGGGAAAACTATAACTTTAATGCAATGGGTCAAAGGCACCCCGTATTTTTATGGAGTTCACCTGTGGGTACCGCGAATGCATGGCAACAAAATAACTCTAGACCCCAGGGACAAGGAGCTTCAGCATTCTAAAATCAGCAGAGGCAGCAATTTTAGCCTCAACATCCCATTCAGTCTGGCATAGAAGATCTCATGAAGGCCTTCATTCTGAAAACTGATGATAGGATTGAAACTCATAGTGCATCTATACGGGAACATGGAGCAGTTATCAAAAAAATAGGTGCTAGTTTTCAAAACTTGGAAAGACAGGTTGGGGAGCTAGCCACTCTATTATCTGAGAGGATTCCAGGAGCTCTCCTCGCTGACACTCAAAAGAATCCCATAGAAATAATGAATGACGTGACCTTGAGAAGTGGGCAAGTGTTGAAGGATTCCACCCCGATCCAAAAAGAGGTGATACTTGAAAAAGAAGTGGGGAGCAGCTGAAAAGTGATGATGACAAGAAGAAGAAGGGCCTGATGAAAACTGAGAAGAAGAAGAAGGAAGCAAAATCGAGAAGGGAGGAACTCGAGGAGATCAAGTATATGCCCACTCTACCTTTTCCTCAAAAGCAAATTAGAGAAATGTTGGACAAGAAATTTGAGAGATTTCTAGGTGTGATGAAATAGGTTCATGTAAACTTACCATTCAAAGAAGAGCTCTCACAAATGCCTACTTATACCAAATTCTTGAAAGAGATCCTTACAAAGAATAGGAAAATAGATGATTCCTCGGTGGTCAAGCTTATAGAGCATTGCAGTGCTATATTGCAAAATAAACTCTCACAAAATTATGGGGTATTGATTGTAGGCTAGAAACCTGTGTTTTAGCCATAGTTTACACTCTAAATTACTATATTTTATGTGTGTCTGAGCTTAAACAATGGTGATTTACACTTATTAAGTGTTTTATACCTTGCAGGAAATGATTATGAGTTAAGAGTATAATTGGAAGCTAAATTAAATAAGTTGGAGCTTTGAAGTCTGAGTAAAAGCCCAAGAACTTAAACCGAGTTCGAATTCAAGAATCGAGGACCGAGTATGCATGTGAAAAATAGAAGAAAAATATTTGAGGCCGTGAATTGCCATATCAAATAGTGCCTACCAACGTGGCTAACGTTGTGACAAGCAGACTTCATAATCTGACATCAAAGAAAGGCCACCAATACGTTAAATTGTGAAAGATATTTGGATGTTCAACAACGATCAACCAAAAGAAATGATAAGTAATATACCCCACCTTTATTCTTAGTTTAGAGTGGAGTTCTAGCGAAAAAGAAGCAAGACAGTAGATGCAATGTTACTGCAACGCATTGCGCGTCGCGAGGTGCGACGCAACAAGAGGAAACGACAACTGAGAAATTTTCAAGGATTCTGAAAATCTCCATTGGTGCGATGCATGGTGCGTCACCTAGTGTGGCACGCCTGTGAAATGTTTCGTCCAGTTATCCCATTTAGGCTCAGAGAGGGTATTTTGCTCTAGATCCACCCATACTCGGTATAAATACATTGTAAACATAATATTTGAAGGGGATTCGACCTAGGAGAGTTTTGGAGAGCTACCACGGCTTGAAGACACGAGACTTCATAAATTCCCTTGCCAACAATCAATGCAGAACGAGAGTTTCTATTGTAAAGTTGTCTTTAATATTTTCTATGTTCTTAAACTTATTTGTGATGACTTTCTCCATATCTATGGAGTAGTTCTTCCCTAGGGTTTTGACAGATATGGTATTTTGTGTGTTTTTTAAGATTTAACTCTAGTTTAATTGCATGAATTCAGTTATGGTACTTTGAATTGATTGCGAATTTGTTTACCAGTTTATTTAATCGAAAGAGGAATATATTGGTGATTAATTCTGCATTATTTGGTTTGGTTTAATTTAGTGATTCTTCTAAGTAATCGAGAGAGCCTTTTGAATTGTTGATTAAATTAAGTTAGGAGAATATTCGAGAGAAGTTTTTCTAAAGACTAGTCCATTAATGTGTTCTTGCGTATCTTCACAGTACTTCATATTAGTTTATTTTATAGAGTTAAGAATTAATCGAGAGAAAAATCTTGACCTTTTATTTATACTAATCATCCAGTGAATTCTTGAGAATCATTAGAACATTAAAAATGAATTTAAAAAGAGTTAAATCCCGATTAACTTTCTTGCACCTATCCTATTATGGCCCTTATTTCTCACATTGATTACAATCCATTTTAGTTCAACTCTCACACTCTGTGATCAATTTCAATTATTCGTAATCTTAATTTACTAGTTAATTGTAGTTAGTAATTACCTAAAAGCAAGTGTTGATCATCTTGAATAGCGTTTAAGTTAGAAATTACTTGAACATTATTTAAATCCAATCCCTGTGGAGACGATAATTAAACTATACTATCTTTGGCTAGCGAGCATCAATTTCGTGTTGTGTTTTGCGCTCATCAGGAGCTCGGATTTGGGCGATTTCGGAGGCGAGTTTTACCATTTAGATTGGGGTAAGTGCTCTATACTCGGTTTTGATTATATTTTGTGAATCTATCTTCGTTTATGGTAATTAGATTATGAATTTTAAAGAGAAATTTGAGGGGTTTTATCTAAATTTTCATATAGTGAAAATTTGAATTTTGAACATTGATTCGGAGTCGAATTTGTGTGAAACTAGTATGGTTGGACTCCTAATTTAATGGTTTGTCACATTTTGTGAGTTTCGTTGGATTCTGAGGCGCGGGCCCATGTTTGATTTTTTGGTTGACTTTGGGCTTTTGATTACAGATTCGACCTTTATCAATTGGGTTTGTTTCCTTTGGCATTATTTGATGATCGTGAGTTATTTTTGGCTCGCATGGTTCAGAGGTTGATACGCAATGGATGGAAATTCTAGAGTATTGTTTGCCTTGCTCTGTATTGTATTGGCTTGTTTGAGGTAATTATATTAACTAAACATGGTTGAGACACTAGTTGCCTGAATTATTTGTGATAACTACGTGCTATGGGTGCGCATATGTGAGGGGTTTGATCCCATGTGCGAACACCAGGGTATTTATCCATGCTCGGGGTAGTGCTTAAGCTATGATATGCCTAGAGTTGACTGTTAAGCATTAAGCTACAATGTTTCTCATATTTGTACCATTGTTGTGAACTATTTGAGCCTTGTTTGAGGTTACGAGGAGTCTAATTCCCTGAATAAACTTGGTAATTGCTATTTCTGTGATAAATTGCTGATTTGAGCTATGATAGCACACATTGCACATGCCTACACTTTAGCATGTTATTATACCAGTCTAGGAGCATGCAATCTGATACTTTTCCATCATATACATGTGTTTTTGTATACTTGCTTCTGTGTGATATGATTTGGACATGATGCCTGTGACCACGCCGGGCGGATTGTGTTGATAAGCCTATGAGCATGCCGGGCAGATTGTGTTGTTATGCCTGTGACCATGCCAGCCGAATTATGATATATTATGCCTGTGACCATGCCAGGCAGATTGTGATATTAGCACGTGAGTTGTCCGTGCGAATTGATATTATTAGCACGTGAGTTATCCTGAAACACGTGAGTTATCCATGCAGATCCAAATATTGATATTATAGCACATGAATTGTCCGTGCAACACGTGAGTAGTCCATGTGGTTATATTATTAGCACGTGTGTTTTTCGTGCAACACATGAGTTGTCCGTGCAGCGTGTGGATACAGATCCATCTCCTTAGGGTCACCCTCTAATGTTTCTCTCTTGATGGCGTACACACGGATTGTGAGAAACCGACGGGTTTCTGGTTGATGTGGGCTTTGGGAGAGCTGGTTACTATTATTGGATCGGATTGCGCGCCACAACAGACTGATATTTGGTTATTGCATTTCATCTTTACTTGAAGTTTCCTTGATTTCTTACCTAATTTACTTGCATATCTTCCTTATATGCTGGATTGTTGATTGAGTAGTATACTTTAAAACAAATAATTATGAGCATCAAAGTGGTTTTACCTAAGATTTCCTGAGTTGATCATATATCTATTCCATACGTGTGTGAAATTATGAACTGCAGAGGTGTTAGTAAGTATCATCTATAGTTCTTGCTTCTTTGTACCTCGCCGAGGTTAGTTAGGATACTTATTGAGTACATGTGGTCGGTTGTACTTACTACACTTCTGCATTTTGCCTGCAGAACTTGGAGTTGTTGTTGTTGTGTATGGTGGGAGCTGGTATTGTAGATGTACCTGCGTTCCAGTTATGGCTATCACTTATCTTTGGTAGCTTTGGATTCCAATTCTATTCATGTATAATCCAAACAAATGTTGTAATTATTCCACTTTAGTTTTTCTTTTGTAAAATCTAAGTCTTACTGGCTCGTGACTTGTACTACCAATCCTTCGGAGTTGTATAAAATTCAGTTATTTTATCTTTGACTCATATCATTATTATTGTATTGTGTTTTATTGTTATTTGGCTTACCTAGCGGGTTGGGTTAGGTGCCATCATGACGGGTTGAATTTTGGGTCGTGATAGATTTGATGGCTTGGGAAAGACTCTTGGCACGTTCGAGGACAAGCATAGTTTTAAGAGGGGGAGAATGTAACGATCCGATCAGTCGTTTTGAGAATTAAGGTCTTGTTTAGTAGTATGAGGTTGTGAGTAGCTTCGTATTGTATAACAAGACTTGCATCGGATGTAGAAGTTTGAAGTTCTAAAGTTTATTTGACTTAAATCGATATGCAATTCGTGTTTTTAGTGTTTGTTGATGTGACTTGAAGGCTCGACTAAGTTCGTATGATATTGTAGGACTTGTTGGTATATTCAGACGGGGTCTCGGGCGCCTCGGGTGTGTTTTGGATTCTAATCGGATCATTCTTTGGACTTAGTGGATTGCTAATGTTGGGTTGGTTCTGGTGTCATCGCACCTGCGGTGGGATTGGCCGTAGGTGTGGAATTGCATAAGCGATCTTTGAGTCGAAGATGCGGAGCTGGCCTTGCCCAGCAGTGGTCGCAGAAGCGGGACATTTTCCGCAGAAGCACCTTCGCTTCGGTTATGGCAGGGGCACATAAGCACCAGTTATTGCAGGTGTAGTCGCATTCCCGCAGAAGCAGTCTCGCAGATGCGGGCCCTTATCCGCGGAAGCGTAGGACCTGAACTTGGGTGTTTTCCCTACCTACGATGGTTTTTCCGCAGGTGCGGCATCGCGGAAGCAATTCTTTGTCCGCATATGCGTTTTAACTGGGCAGATAATGCGTAAGTTTAAGGGTTTGATTTCATTCTCCATTTTTTAGACCTAGAGAGCTTGGATTGAGGCGAAATTTTGAGGGATTTTAAGAGGAAACATTAGGGTAAGGATTATTGACTTTTTGTTAATTAATCTGCACTAATCTATCATTAATTTCTTCATTTAATTAAGGATTTGGTTGAGAAATTTGGAGATAAATGGTGAAAATTCTTAGATCGATATTTTTGGGTTTTGAAAGGCCCAATGAGGTTAGATTTGAGTAATGCTTGTATGGTTGGACTCGTTAACGAATAGGTGTTTGGATTTTATGATTCTGATCGGGTTCCGAGACATGGGCCCGGGTCGACTTCTGGGAGCGATTTTTCAATTCTTTTGCTAAAGTCGTATTTTCATTATTTAAATTAGTTTCTTATAGTTATATTTATAGTATGTAATTGTTTTGGCTAGATTCAAGCCGATCAGAGTTGGAAAGTCAAGGGAAAGGCATTCTTATTGATTGATTGAGCGAGATTTGATGTACGTGACTTGTCTAACCTTGTGTGGGGGAAATGTCCATTAGAATTTGGTACTGTTATGGTAAATTGCAATACGTGAATGCCGTGTACGCGAGGTTTCGAGTGCGTACTCGGGCTAAATGTTGAAATCTATTTTTTACTAAATTGTTCCTTTTATTTCCTTAATTGACTTACTCTAGCACGTGTTGTCGTCATATTAGCCTAGTGTCACATGTCTACGTGTCTTATCTCTTATTTGCAATTTGTGCAACATGCTTAGTTGAATTACCTGCTTCCCTAATTTTGTATTCAGTCTTTAATTGTAGGATTCCTTGATTTAATTTTATTGCTCTATTGGTTATGTGTTGCATATTTACTATTGGGACTAGTAGGAGGTACCTCGGGAGCGCCCCTATTGCATATTTACTATTAGGACTACGAGGCGGTACCTCGGGAGAGGACATGTTATGTACTTACTTTTGGGACTACGAGGCGGTACCTAGGGAGCGCCCCTGTTTTGTATTTACTTTCGGGACTACGAGGCGGTACTTCGAGAGTTTCCCTATTGCATATTTACTTTTGGGACTATGAGACGGTACCTCGGGAGCGCCCCTGTTGTTTACCTCTATTTACTATGTTGTTGTTGTTGTTATTTCTTAACTTGTAAGAATCTTGTTTCCCCTCACGTGTTATAGCTGTCTTCTTGAATGCCGTGTTGTTATCTTTCTCTAAATTCTCATTGTTCACTTCTCAGTCATTTCATTATATTATTATATCTTCTGCCTTGCTTCCTATTATTTCCAGTAAGGCCATGACCTAACCTTGTCACTACTCTACTGAGGTTAGGCTTATCACTTACTGGGTATCGTTGTGGTGTACTCATACTATACGTTTGCACATCGTTTTGTGCAGATCCAGGTACCAGTGAGCTAGCCCGTACGTGGAGACTTCAAGGTACATCTACCAGCGTCCGCAGACCTCGGAGTCTCCATCTATCTTTATTATGTTATTTTCCCCATTCCTCATTAGACTCTGAAGTATGGAGATATTTAGTATTTTTTTCTCTTTGGAGCTAGTGAATTATTTCTATCGGGTTTTGGGAGTTGTAACTATTTTGAATAACAGTTCTTACTTATTTCAGATGTTGAGGTTGAGTGTCAGCCTTATATTCAGTAATTCCACATAATTATTAGGCTTACTTAGTCATACAAACTAGGTGTCGTCACAACATCCTACGGAGGGAAATTGGGGTCGTGACAAGTTAGTATCAGAGCTTTAGGTTCATAGGTATTATGAGTCGCAAGCAGGTTTAGTAGAGTCTCGTGGATAGGTACGGGGACGTCTGTACTTATCTTCGGGAGGCTATGCCGGTGTTTTGTGGCAATACTCTTGAGTCTGGCGACCTACGTGACTTGGTTAAGGTAAAGGATTCGGTTCTGATGTCTTGGTCTTGTGCTAATGGTTTTCGAATAGTTCTCGATCATTTCTACCATGGCTTGAGATGGGTATTTTCTACTAGTATGAGGAAGAGTTGCGTGTTGTGATTTTATCTTGGATGGATCAAGTGGAAGGCTTCTGGCTCATGGGGTATGTATCATGCTGTGATTTAGAGTTGTTATTGCAATTCTCGTAATTTTCATATGATGGCATAATAGATGTGGTGCGACGTGTGGGATCGAGGTTTACATGTATAAGGTTGCGGTTCAGTTTTGAAGGGAAGGTCTTGAATTTTAGACAGCATGGACGGTCTCAGACGTTTAGATGAATGCTAGTACTAATTGGTATTACCTGAGAAGGGTACGTGTTTCACCCTATTTTGCACGAGTCAAAACAAGATTCAACTAATGGTTTCCCTGTTGATGAATAAAAGAGAGTCACCACCTAATATTTAAAGGTATATACTAGGGCACCTATTTTGATTGTTAAGATCATTATCCTATTAGTCTGCTAACCAGTGAGATTTTGGGTATGGGTTCTTATTTTTCTAAGGGAAGGGTGTTAGGCACCCCTTAGAATCTACCTAAGGTAGCTCCATAGGAATTACACTAGGTTCGGGGGGATTGAATGTCTATATCTTACTTGGTGAGTGCTTAAAAGTTGGTGGCTTACTCTATGTTATGTTTTAAAAACTTATCATTTTGAAAGGAATATAGTATATATACTTTGAAAAGATAGTATAGATTTTATTTACAAAAGACCTTTGAAATGTCTACATAATTGAAAGAGTTTTTGGAAATGGTTTTATAATACTTATACTTACTAACATTGCAAAAATGTGGCTAAGTTTAAAATACCATTCTTCTGAAAATAAATGGTCTATTTTATTGTAATCCTGATAAAATGAGTGTCATTGAGGAATTGGGTATAGATATACCTTGAAGATTGATTTTCGAAACTTTATCAAGTTTAGGAGGAAAAGTATTGAAGCGTTCCTTGATTATAATGCTATTACAATGGTTTTGAACGTTCCACTTGAATAAATAATTGTTGCGATAGTTAGACATATGGCGACAGTTTGAAATCGTTGCAATACACACCCTATGGAAACAGTTGTATAACAGTTGCTGGGATGAACCTAGAACCGTTACAATAGGTATAATGTAACGGTTTTCTTATCTATTGCAACAATTTTGTTGGCTTTGCGATAGGCCAACTTTCTGGTAATATTGCATTGATATCTCATTTCGTTTGTAGAAATCTTGACTCTGAAATAATTTTCCTAATTCTAACTTTGAATGAAAGAGGGTTGTCGACTTTCCAAATCTATTTTGAAGTTAGAAAAATCATGAAAAACAGTTAGTACAGAGTGAGGATTAAAATCATATAGCACAAATAAGTAAGTATGTTTGAAGTAATAAACTAATGTAGGATCATTAATTCTTTTTGTTTTACCTATGGTCTTAGGCTTGCCTAGGTTTTCTAAAGTAATTCAAAGAGATAGAAGAAACACAATCACTCAAATATTTATCAGTGTTGTATATATATGATAATAACAATATGCAACAAAAAAACAATAAAGAAGGGAACTCGACTCATTGGTTTGGCCTGATGAAGGTTAGGCGCGACTAATAGCAAACAAACGACAACAACTTCCATGACTTCAGACTCAAGGGCTGGAACTTGGGCCTCAGTTCTTGAGAACTCTACAGGCCCAGTTCGGTTACATGTTCACTCCTAAATACCCCTAACCATTCACACGTAATCTTACCTATAGGTTTAAATGCTAATGAGGCATTCATTGTAAGTTTCAATACAACTGTAATAACAATACACATGTTTAGATATGTACACTTCTAACATAAATTATACCAAATGTTACTACGATCATATGAAAATAGGTAACACCAGGGAGATCACAATCTAAGCCCAAGTGTGTAGTTCATTGTCAAGAACTACCAATATGCAAAAGAATACTCAGAGAAATAAATTATAGGTGAAATTAAGGGAAGAGAACAACAACAAATTCAAGCAATTAAGTCATGTAACTTAAGAAGTAGAGGAGATACATAGTTCAAGTTTGCAGAGGTCCTCTACCTTAACAGCCTATGTTTAAGTTAGTCAGGGGTTCATACATAGACTAAGTCTTAATTTCTAATAGATGTATGAATTAACAGCTTCATATGGAATCTAAAGAGCATCAGCAGGGGTACTTAAGCAAGCAAGTTGGTCTCAATATAACAGATGATCACTTTCTCCTTAAACGTTTCCTAATCTCATATTCACATTAGGTTCATTAAGATTTAAGGCATAATGTTATACTCAATTTGATGACCCGATAGGTCATCTCGTATTTTGAAACCTAATTCTGTGATCTGAAGCTTTAAAAATCATGATTTAGCCTTCCTCTAATTTGCGCGCACAACCCAGGCATCTTTCCAAAAATGTTTTGTGTTAAAACAAAATCTGATAAAAATAAGGAATTTTGCCTAAAAACTTCATTTGAGTTGACTTCGGTCAACATTTTGGCAAACAGACCCGAATTTGTATTTTGAAGGTCTCGATGGGTTCGTACCGTGATTTGGGACTTGGGCGTATGCCCGAAATCGAATTCAGAAGTTCCTAACCCGAGATATCGGACTTTGTCGAAATTTGAAAGTTAAAGGCTTATTGAATTTGGAATGTTTGACCAAAGTTTGACTTGTTTTATAACGGGTCCGTATTTTGATTTCGAAACACGGTATAGGTCCAATACCATATTTATGACTTGTTTGTGAAACGTGGTGAGAAACGGAGTTGGTTTGACGTGATTCGGACGTCCGGTTGTGAAAATAGAAATTTCAAAGCTTTCTTGAAAATTCTCCCTTGATTTGGTGTTCAATTCGTAGTTCTAGCTGTTATTTTAGCGATTTGATCACGCGAGTAAGTTTGTATGATGTTTTTAGACTAGTGTGCACTTTTGGTTTAGAGCCCCGAGGGCTCGGGTGAGTTTCGGATAGGCTTCAGAGTGAATTTGGACTTGGTGAAATTTGCTGGTGTAACTTGCAGGCCTCTGATCTCGCATTTGCGAGATCAGGTAATGCATTTGTGACCTCTGAGGGGTTCTCATTTGCGAAGTTTCTCATCGCAAATGCGAAGAGAAGCTAGGCCACATAGGTTTCGAATTTGCGAAATAACTTTCGCATTTGCGAAGTGTGTCTGGGGAAGGCATCCTTCGCATTTGCGACGATAGTGTCGCATTTGCGGTCATCCGGAGTTCCCATTTGCGAACAATTCTTTGCAATTGCGAGACATCATAGGTGTGAAGGACTTCACATTTGCGGGTTTCACATTTGCGAAACCCAGGTCGCAAATGCGACATCTGCAGCTGATAAAATAGGACTTAAACGAGATTTTTGGTCCATTTCCCATATTTTCAAACCTAGAAGCACAAGAGGCAATTTTCGAAAGAACATTTCTTCCCAAAATTATTATTAAGCGTTCTTAAACTAATTTCTTTCAATCATTCACTACTTTTCCTAAGATTTCGACCTATAAATCTATGGTTTTTAATGGTGGAGTTGAGGGTTTTTGGGTAGAAACTAGGGATTTGATAAATTAGGGATTTAGACCTCAAATTGAGGTCGGATTCCCAAACCAATTATATAATCGGGCTCGAGGGTGAATGGGTAATCAGATTTTGGTACGAATTCCGATTTTGGACCAAGTGGGCCCGGATGTTGACTTTTTTTTACTTTTTAAAAAATGGCCTAAATTGAATTCTTTACAATCGTGGGTAGTTCCTAAGGCTTACATTGAATTGTTTGGTTGGTAATTTTCTAGATTCTATCGGTTCTGAGGCTTGTGGGAAAGGAAATATTGTGATTAGCTTTGAGTTTGGCCGTTGGAGCGAGGTAAGTATCGTGGTTAACCTTGGCTTGGGGGATTAGGAATTATTTGTTTATTTGCTACGCGTTCAGATGTCGGGTACCATGTATAGGTGAGGTGATGAGTACCTATGCGTTGTTGTCGGGTTATAGCATGTGGTTGGGTCTTATTCTTGTAATTGTTGCTTTCCTTGATCATATTATTCATGCTTAGACAAGTTAATTATGATGTTGATTATTCTTATCATGTTTACGGACTTTGGTATTGATTGAGTGCTGATTCAAGTTGAGGTTGGTGTTATGGAACCAAATGTTGAAGTAAGATCTGATTTTGTTGTTTCTATCTCTCTGTTGTTATTATTCATTGTTTTGGTGAGGGATGGTGTTATTGCATGAATGGTGATGTCGTGTCGTTTCTATTGAATTTATGTGAGGTTAAGAGAGTGTTAATGTACGAAGGGTGATGTCGTGCCATATTATAAGTGTAATGCACGAAGGGTGTTGCCATTCTATATTGTGAGTGTAATGCACGAAGGGTGATGCCGTGCCATATTCTGAGTCTAATGCACGAAGGGTGATGCCATGCCATAGTTTGAGAGTTAATGCACGAAGGGTTATGCCGTGTCATTTCTATTAATTTCATTGTGAGGATGAGAGTAAACGTACGAAGGATGATGTCGTGCACTTGTCCTTTGCTGTGTTCATTGGTTCTTATTGGTTCATAGTGTATCTACTATTCAAGTTATCCTTCTGATGTAGCTCTTTACCTCATATTACCCCTCAACATGTTTCTCCCTCCCGATATTGCTTGTTGAGTTCTTTAATGTTATTTTTATATACACTGTTATATTGTACAGGTTTGATTGTAGTTGTCTTGTCTTAGGCTCCTCACTATTTCGTCGAGGTTAGGCTCGACACTTACCGGTACATGGGTTCAGTTGTAATGATACTGCACTCTGCACTTTCTATGCAGATTTTGGTACCGGCTCGGGTTGATCGAGAGTTTAGCTATTGGAAACACTATCTGGAGACTCAAGGTAGATCTGTCGGCGTTCACAAACCTTGAAGTCCCCGTCTATATTTTCTGTTTACTGTTTCTTTCATTCAAACAGTTGTACTTCTATCAAAATATTTCTTGTAGTAAATTCTAGAATGCTCATGAATTATGATACCAGATCCGGGAAGTGGTAAATGATGAAGTTGTTATAATAATCTGCACTCGTTATAGCTTTACTACTGTTAATTATTACAATGTATAAGAGTTGACTTCATAATACTGTAACGTCGGTTTGTCTAGCAAGTGGGATGTTAGGCGCCATCACGGTCCCGACAGTGCGGGATTTTGGCTCGTGACAAGTTGGTATCAGAGCACTAGGTTTCCTAGGTCTCACAATTCACTAGCGAGCTTAGTAGAGTCTGGGGGATCGGTACAGAGACGTCTGTACTTATCTCCCAAAGGCTATGAAATTTAGGAATAAATTTCACTTCTATTCTTATCTCTCATGTGATTTTGTTCTCATAATTCTAATTGAACTCTTCTACTCTTATTCTCTCGCAGATGGCGAGAACACGTACCGCATCTTCAGCTAAGCAGCAGCCAGAGCCCCCAATGACAGGTACTACGAGGGGCAAAGGTCGAGGCCGAGGTCGTGCCAGAGACTGAGGTAGGGGCTGAGCTTAGCCCAGAGCTCGAGCAGCAGCACCAGCGGTGGAGCCTCAGGTTGAGTTTAATGAGGAGGTTCCAGCCTAGGATGTTCCTGTCGGACTAGCTCAGTTCTCGGAGGGGTTCATTGCCACCCCAGTGCTTCAGGGCGCTTTGGTGCGTTTGGCAAACCGTATGGAGAGTGTGGCCCAGACTAGTGCATTTCCCATGGCACCGGCCGTCTCTCAGGCTAGAGGAGGAGCCCAGACTCCTGCTACTCACACTCTGGAGCAGATGGCTCCTACTATCATACTCTAGCCGCTCATCTAGTCGGAGTAGTTCAGCCAGTTGTTGCTGCACAAACAGGTGATTGGTCAGTTATGTCTTCTAACGCTTTATGGAGATTGGAAAGGTTTACCAAGCTCCTCCCAGTTCACTTCAGTGGTGCTCTTTCAGAGGATCTCCAGGAATATCTTGACAGCTCTCATGAGGTGCTATGGAACATGGGTATAGTGGAGACCAATAGGTTCGATTTTGCTGTATTTCAAATGACTGGTTCCACCAAGAAATGGTGGAGAGATTGTTTGTTGATCAGACCAACGGGGTCTCCTTCTCTTACATGGGACGAGTTCTGTCAGCTCTTTCTAGAGACATTTCTCCCTATCACACTAAAAGAGGAGCACTGTCGTCAGTTCGAGTGTCTCCAGCAGGGCAGTATGACTGTTACTCCATATGAGACCCGTTTTGTGGATTTGGCCCATCACGCTCTTCTTTTGCTTCCTACCGAGAGAGAGACGGTGATGAGGTTTATTGACAGACTTACTTAGCCTATCAGATTGCACATGTCTAAGGAGATTGGGAGTGAGATTTCTTTTAAGGCGGCTGCCAATGTAGCCAGGCGAGTCGAGATGGTTCTTGCTCAGGGTGGTCAGGGGTCTGACAAGAGACCACGTCATTCCGGGGGGTTCAGCGGTGCCTCATCTGGAGGCAAAGTTACTTTTGGTAGAGGCCATCCTCCCAGGACACTTCATTCAGCACTCTAGGCATCCCACGGTGCCTCAGGTGGTCGTGGCCCTTATATACCTTATTCCGACCAGCTAGCCTATAGTGCACCACCAGCTCATGTTAGTGCACCTCCGCTTCATAGTTTTCAGGGTGGTTACTCAAGTTGACAGGGTCAGTTTCAGGGTTAGCAGTCATATTAGCCGAGGTCCTGTTATACTTGTGGTGATCCGAGGCACATTGCTAGATTTTGCCCTCGGGCATTGGGCTGCTCACAGTATCAAGGGTCTCGTGCCATGGTTCCGTTACCAATTGTTGCACCACCTGCTCAACCAGGCAGAGGCAGGTGTTAGGTAGCCATAGGTAGAGGCCAGACTGTTAGAGATTGAGGTCAGGTTGTTAGAGGTGGAGGCTAGCCAGCTAGAGGTCGTCCCAGGGACGTAGTTCAGGGTGATGGGGCCCATCCCCGGTGTTATGATTTTCCTTCCAAGCCTGAAGCTGAGTCATCTGGCGTTGTTATCACAGGTACTGTTTCAGTTTGCAGTAGAGATGCTTCAGTTCTATTTAATTCGGGTTCTATTTATTCCTACGTGTCATCCTATTTTGCTTCATATTTGGTTGTGCCTCGTGACTCTTTGAGTGCTCCTGTGTACGTGTCCACACTTGTGGTGGATGCTATTGTTGTATACCGCATTTATCGTTCATGTGTAGTCACCATTGGGAGTCTTGAGACTAGTGTAGACCTTCTACTTCACGATATGGTTGATTTTGATATTATCTTGGGTATGGATTGGCTGTCACCTTATCACGCTATATTGGATTGTCACGCCAAGATGGTGACCTTAACCTTGCCGAGGTTGTCTCGATTAGAGTGGAGAGGGACTCCTGGCCATTCTACCAGCAGGGTTATCTCTTATATGAAGGCTCGACGTATTGTCGAGAAGGATATAATGAACACTGAACAACCAAATTTTCACACAACTCTCAAATGATATAATGAACCTATTTCATCTCTCAAAACAACAATCTGGACCCAATAACATCAAAGTTAATCCCCGGACAAATCAATGAACGTTCCAAACCTTCAAATTTCTGACATTCACCAAATAGAGCCAAATCAACCTAGGAACCTCAAAATCCAAATACAAACATATATCAAAGTCCAAAATGACCACACAAACCTATTGAAACCATCAAAACACCATTATGAGGTCGTTTACACAAAAGTCAAACCTCGATCAACTCTTATAACTTAAGTTTCTAACGTTGGAACTAAGTGTTCCAATTAACTCCAATACTTTCCCAAAACCAAACAACACATCCCCGTAGGTCACAAAATAACAAAAAAGCATATGGGAAGAATCAACTGGGAACGGGGTTCAAGTACACAAAATGACTGGTTGTGTCATTACATTCTCCCTCTTTTAAACAAACGTTCATTCTCAAACGAGTTTAGAATCATACGTGGAATATAAAAAGTAAGGATATATGCTCTGCATATCACGCTTGATCTCCCAAGTCGCCTCCTAGGTAAGATAATTACCTCAAGCGCGAGAATCAATACTCCAAAATGCCATTGCCTCTCGAATCAGCCTTTGAAGGGGTCAAATATGGCCAAAAACGACTCAATAGCATCAAACATGTGGCTCTAGATATTGCTTCCACGTAACAAATCAACATACTTTATTAGATAGAAAAATTCAACCCAAAAAGTCAACCCAGACTCGCCATTTGAACCCCTACAAAAGTCACAAATCCCGCCTATCCATTCGAATACCAGTCCAAATATACAAGTTTCGTTCAAACATGACTCCAATTCGAAGTTCAAATATCCATTATTTACTCTCTAAAACCATAGTCAAAATTCTCAAATTTCTCCTTAAAACTCCATGTATGTTTAATAATCCATGGATAATCAAGATAAAATGTTAAAATCAAGTAGAAATTACTTGCTGATAAAGCAATAGATGGGAATCTAGAAACTTGAGTATAATTTAGAAATGGAATGTGGAATCTAATCTAAAAACGAATAAACATAATTACAGAATTAAAAAGGATATGGGAAGATCTACGAGACTAGCTTAGAAATTCCAAGAACACGATAATTTTAAGGTCTTGACTAAATACAAGTAATAACGTATTGACTATTAGATAAATCAAACGTCTTCACTTGAGAACTAAATCAAAAATAATATTTAGATCTTGACCATAAAATTAGTGACTCAAGACAATGAACAAATAATGAAAAATATTAGTCACCTTGTTAACAACAACACCAAAGAATCAAAGATATCAAAAAAGAAGTTATCTTACCACCAAGAACTATGAACTAGCTTAGGTTGAAAGATAAATTCCAAATTAAGAAATCACAAAGGTTCCATGAGAACACTCAGATATATTAATATTCTGAAAAAAAAGTTGATTGAAATGAAGAAACAAAGCACCCTTTATATAGAAAGAATCTTAGAAAGGTCAAAAGAAATTAAATAATAATGCATGTTCCTACATGTATACAAGACTATAATGCAACTCCCTAAGTGCCTAGAAGGCAACCAACACTTTAAGGTAGTCAACAATGTCTTAAATACATCATAAACATCAGCTTGGGACGTTCACATATGATAGCGATTAGGCTGTTCGCACTAGAGCTTCTAGAAGCACTAGTTTGGGCTGCTAGACGGTTTCCTTTGTAGTGCAGATTTTTGGCGCCAATTTGAGCCACCAAATAGTTTTAAAAGTTGACCAAAAAAGCGTCCTTGGACTTGAGCTCTTCTTCTATCATAAGACACCTTTTTATTGCTTGTTAAAGCCCATTAAACTAGTACCGAAACTTCCTCGTTTGGGATCTTATCATTGACCTTTTTGGAGCTTCCATTGCTACATCCTTTTCCTTTAATAGTGTTGACCTTCCATGGGTACTGTCATTCCCCTCTTCCTGAAGAGAATTCCTCCTCGAATTCAATCCTGTATCAAATAAAGAAAGATTAGAAACATTGAAAGTGGTATTAAATTGATACTCACTAGGAAGATCAAGTTTGTAAGCATTGTATCCAACCTTTCAAGAACCGTAAATGGCCCATCTCCTTTAGGATTCAATTTAGATCTTCTTTTGGCAGGAAATGTTTTTTTGTCATATGCACACAAACTAAATCTTAAGGCTAAAAAATAACAGATTTTTGGCCTTTATTTCTCTTCAAGGGAATTTGTTCATTCTTCTTTTCAATTGAAAGCCTTATTCGTTCACGAATCTTCTTCATCATTTCAGCTTTCTTCCCACCATCAAGATTAATAATGCCATTAGCGGAAAAAGGTAGAAAATCAAGGGGAGTGAGAGGATTAAACTCATAAACAACTTTAAAAGGAGACTTATTAGTAGAAGAGTGGATTTTTCTATTATAAGAAAACTCTACCATAGGTAAAGTATCTTCCCAAGAAGTTATGTTTTCTTTTAAAACAGGCCTTAACATATTCCCTAATGTCCTACTAACTAATTTCGTTTGTCCATCGGTTTGTGGGTGACAAGATGTAAAACAATAGCAATTTAGTTCCCACCTTTCCCCAAAGAACTATCCAAAAGTAACTTTAAAACTTAGCATCCCTATCACTAACAATAGTTGTAGGTATACAATGCAATTTAACCACTTCCTTCACAAACAAGTCAGCCACATGAGATGCATCATTAGTTTCTAAACATGGAATAAAATAGTCCATTTTGGAAAACCTATCAACTACCACAAATATGATATCCTTACCATATTTAGTCCTTAGCATCCCTAGCATAAAATTCGAAGAAATATCAACCCAAGGGGAAGTAGAAACAGGCAAAGGAGTATAAAGACTTTGTGCTAACACTTTAGACTTGCCTTGTTTACATTCAAGAAACTGCGAACATATTTTTTCAACATCTTTTCTCATGTCAGGCCAATAAAAATGTTCAACAAGTATATCCAAAGATTTCAAAAAAGTAAAGTGTCCCATAAGTCCACCACAATGTGCTTCCCTAACAAAGAGTTCATGCAAAGAGAAGTTAGGAGTACATAATTTATTTTCCCTAAATAGAAATCCATATTGAAGATTGAACTTATCATAAGGACCCATCTTACATTCTGCAAGAACTTTTCCAAAATCAGAATCACTAGCATAAAACTTTTTGATTTGATCAAATCCCATTAATTTAGAAATAAGAGTAGAGGCGAAGGCATACCTTCTTGAAAGTGCATCAACTACCACATTCTCTTTTTCTTGCTTGTAAGAAATAACATAAGGGAATGTTTCAATGAGTTCAATCCATTTCGCATTTCTACGACTAAGCTTGCCTTAGATCTTCAAGTACCTCAAGGATTCATGATCAGTTTTAACCACAAACTGTCTAGACCACAAATAGTGTTGCCATGTAGCTAAAGCCCTAACCAAAGTATATAGCTCTTTGTCATAAGTGGAGTAGTTCAATGTAGATCCATTTAGTTTTTCAATAAAGTATGCAATGGGCTTGGACTCTTGCATCAAAACAACACATATTCCCTTTCTAGAGGCATCACATTCAACGTCAAAAGATTTAGAAAAATTAGGTAGCTACAAAGGAGAAGCAGAACATAATTTTTATTTCAACATGTTAAAAGTATAATCTTATTCTTTAAACCATGTAAAAACCTTATCCCTCTTAATAGTCTTATTTAAAGGAGCAACAATGGTGCTAAAGTTCCTCATAAATTTTCGATAGAAACTATCAAGACCATGAAAACTCCTTACTTCAGTCACACTTTTATCACCTTGATTTTCTCCTCATCAACTTCAACTCCCTTATAACTTACCAAAAAACCCAAAAAAATCATGCAATCCAAAAACAAAGTACACTTCTTGAGATTAGCAAACAAGTGTTGTTTTCTAAGAACTTCAAAAACTAGTTTTAGGTATTGTACATGCTCATCGAGATATTTGGAAAAGATCAAGGAATCATCAAAATACATCACAACAAATTTTCCATGAAATTCCTTAAAACATGATTCATCAATCTCATGAAATTGCTTGGTGCATTAGTCAAACCAAAAGGCATAATTAACTACTCATAAAGCCCATATTTGGTCTTAAAAGTAATTTTCCATTCATCTCCAAGATTCATTCCAATCTGATGGTAACTACTTTTTAGATCAATTATTGAAAAAATTTTATACCCATGCAATTGATCTATCATAACATCAAGACGAGGAATAGGATAACAATATGTAGCGACGCAACTTGTCATTTTAAAAATTTAAGCCTTGTTAGGCGGCATAAAGCCCTGAGAAGCTTCTTATTATGTGTATTGACTTACGTGTATGGTTGAATTCAGTTACCGGATGATTTGGAGCGATTTGGGACACTTGGTCCCCGAAACGGAAGCTTAAGTCTTAAGATTTTTACCGTAGTCGGAACTGCATGAAGACGACTCCAGAATAGAATTTTGATGATTTTAATAGCTCCATATAGTGATTATGGACTTAGAAGCGTGTCCGAAATATTATTTGAAGGTCTGTAGTGGAATTTGGCTTGAAATGGCGAAAGATGAATTTTTGGAAAGTTTGACCGGGGTGTTGACTTTTTGATATTGAGGCCGGAATCCGATTATAGAAATTGGAATAGCATCGTTTTGTCAATTATGACTTGTGTGTAAAATTTAAAGTCATTCCAGATTGATTTGATGTATTTTCGCACAAGATATATAATTTGCAATTTTAAAGTTCATTAGGCTTGAATTGGGATATGATTCATGGCTTTGATGTTGTTTGATGTGATTTGAGGCCTCGAGCACGTTCGTGTTAAGTATTGGGACTGGTTGGTATGATTGGACGGGGTCCCGGGGGCCTCGGATTTGATTCGGGGTAGTTCCGGACCAAGTTTGGGTGTTTTGATACTGCTAGTTGGTGGTTCTAGTATTGTCCTTCGCGTTCACGAAGAAAGATTTTGCTGTTGGGACTTTGTTCTTCGCATTAGCGAAAAAGGAAATTTT
Source organism: Nicotiana otophora (assembly GCA_000715115.1). Lineage (NCBI taxonomy): Eukaryota > Viridiplantae > Streptophyta > Magnoliopsida > Solanales > Solanaceae > Nicotiana > Nicotiana otophora. The sequence goes on from AWOL01S0067114.1 coordinate 44,427, forward strand.
GTTGTTCGTCGTCTGACTTTAGAGGCTCATATCTCGCTATCTATAAGAAATTTGGACATAATCCAAAAATGTAAGTTGTAGCCCGTTATGTCTAGTTTTCAGAAACGTTGTGGTGGATACACTATAGACTGTCCGGGAAGAGTTTGGAAATATCTGTTGCACAGGGCTGATTTTGGAATCTTATATCTTGTAATCTATAAGGAATTGGGAGATGAGCAACAAATAAAAGTTATAGCCATTGAAGTTTAGTTTTCAGAAAGTCAAACCATTCATCATTTGGAGTTTTGTACAAAATGTTATGAATATTAAACTAGAGGCTGTTAGAGAAGAGTTTGAAAACGACTTTTGAAGAATTTGTTCATCGCGAACGTGAGGGGGTGTCGCGAACGCATAAAAAAAAACCCTGGGCAGTAGAATAAAGTCCGAATTCGTGTCATTCTTCCATTTTTGGACCAAGGAAGCTCGGGTGAGGCGACTTTTCGAAAGGTTTTCAAGGAAAACATTGGGGGTAAGAATTCCTAACTTGATTTTGGTTAAACTACATGAATCTATTGTTGTTTTTATTACTAAATTAGTGTATTGGGTTGAAAGATTTAGAAAACCCTATTGGTTTAAAGTTAAATATCATTGTCCATTCATGTCCTGCATTTCAGAAGAAAAAAATTGTGAAAATTGAAGGATATATTTGGAGATAATTCTTTACCTAGCTACCGAAATACTACTCCTAACATAAAAAAGAAGAGGGGAAATAACCTGAGTGGAAAAGACTACAAAAATGATTAAGGGGCATAGTGATGCAACTCTAGCAGATGTCTATTGTTAATAAGGTTTAAGGCAGGGATTAATTAGACACAAGATAAGAGCAATATCCAGATGTCGTTGACATAACGAAGAATTCTAGTGAAGTGGCAAAAAGGATTCAGAATTTCCTTTAATCTGAGGTGCAAATTTCAGGTATTATACTATCCATTAACCAATTGATAGTATGATTGTTTCCACAGTAGTAATAGTGAAATTTCTTTCCATTTTCAATTCTCTGGACTAATTATTAAGTACTACGGCATAAATGGAATGATCTTTCTGCAAGTTTTTGACTAAATAAGAAAGAAGAAAAATTACGAGTTCTAAGTTTTATACATATACAATCACATCGCTTATAAAATATCTTACAAATAAATCTTGGTGGTAAACATTAATTGATATGTATCACATGTTAAATTCTACTGATAGTGTAAAAAAATACTAATGTGATCATTTTGTGTGATTTTAACCCTGCAGTAGAGACATTTGAGAAATGAATCTTGAATTAAATAGGGATTTATACTAAGATATACGAAATAAAATACAGATTTATAATAGGGTTTTTTCACTTTTAGCCCACCATAGAAACTATTTACATTTGGTGACTCACTTATATGTTTATCCTTGGAGGTCGATTTATTATTGGAATTCGATAAAATTAGTATGGTTGAACTCGTATCGGAATGGGTGTTCGGATTTTATAAAAATTATGTCGCGTTCCGAGAGCCGGGTCCCGCGTTGACTTTTGTTGAATTTTTGGAATAAAATTTTAAGTCGACGTATTATTATCCTGAATTGTTTCCGATGAATTTTAATGAAGCTGTACAATTAATTTGGATATATTTGAGCTGCCTGGAGATCAATTGAAGGAAGAAGGCTATTTTGGAATATCGGCCTAACTTCAAAAAGGTAAGTGTCTTGTCTAACCTCGAGTAGGGGAATTACCCCTTAGGCATCGAGTCTTATGTGCCGTTTTTGAAACGTGAAAAGTTGTATACGCGAGGTGACGAGTACGTACTCGTGCTTATATGTGCAAAATATATTGGGTTTAAGTCTTAGGCATATTGTGTAGTAAATTGGATAGTTGTTGGCATTTATTTAATCATCTATTTGTCATGCCTAAATCCTTATTAGTTGAACTTGTTTTTATATAACAATTTGATGTGATTGTTATTTTAATATTTATGTAATTTCGTGAGTTTGTTGGTTTGATAATTCTGGGAATTTAATTTTATTTTGAATTTTTCTTATGCAAATAATTAATTAAGCAAGTTTAAGAAGATGCGTTAATATAATTATCTAAATTTGAATTAATGAATGCTTTGATTTATGCTGAATAATTTCTATCTCTGTTGATTATTTTTGTGGTGTTATACATATTGTGTGGAGCCTTCGGCTATTTGTTGTGAAATTTATTGATTTGGTTGTATATTTGGAATTTGATTGTGGCCATTGGGCAAATTGTGATATGAATTGATTTTGTTATGTTGTCGTGATAATTTCCCGTATAAATTGTTGTGTTGTGTGAGTTGTTATTTTGAGGATATAAGGGTAGCATTTCACTGTTGTTATTTTGAGGATATATGGGTGCCATTTCGATGTTGATATTATGTGGGTATAAGGGTGGCATTTTACTGTCATTGTATTTGTTGGAATATTGTCTGGGTGGAGCGACAAGGGTGGCTATATGAGCGATAAGGATGGCAATAGGACCGATAAGGGTGGCTATAGGAGCGATAAGAGAAGCAATAGGAGCGATAAAGGTGGCTATTGTCAGGGACGATATGTGATGATGTGGGGTTGTGGTGTTGGTGCTTTTCATGTGATGTTGGGATTTTCTTGTGTTTATTTTTATACTTTGTGCCATTTGTTTTATTGTTGGTAAATAAATAACAATCCGATTTATGTTGAAATTGAGAGCTTGTGGCTTTTGCCAGGCAGATTATAAAATAAAATGTGGGCATGAGGTTCCGTGAGTAACTAATGAATATACTCGGCACGTGAATTGTCCGTGTAGTTGTGATATGAAATGTGGGCACGAGGTGCTGTGATGAAATGATAATGATAATTGGCACGTGAATTGTCCGTGCAGCTGTGATATGAAACGATGGCACGAGGTGCCAAGGAAATATGATGATTCAACTATGGGCACGAGGTGCCGTGGAAATATGAAAATGGGCCGAGACCCGTATTTTTATGATTATGAATGAGGTGTCACATGGTGACTTTTTAATTGAAAGAATTATATTCAAAATATTTATTTGGAAGGATTTTTATTCAAAAATAATTATATGAAAGAATTATATTTGAAAGATATTTATTTGAGAAAATTATATTTGAAAAGATTTATTGAAAGAATTATATTTGAAAAATAATTATTTGAGAAAAATTATATTTAAAAGAGAGTTATCTCGAAGATTCGTATGTGAAAGACAGTTATTTGAAGGACTTGATTTAATTGGGTGCAGTTGTGTTTATTAATTATTGAGTGATATTAATGGTACTCTTGTTATCTGCTGTGCATATCACTGGTTTTTTTATCCTTCCCTTATTGTTATTTGTTTCATATAATTTTGTATAATATATATTACACAGGTTATTAGACTAGTGAGTGTCTTGACTGTACCTCGTCTCTACTCCACTGAGGTTAGTCTTGATTCTTACTGGGTACCGACCGTGGTGTACTCATACTACACTTTTTTACATTTTTGTGTAGAACTAGGTATTGGAGATATTGGACTTGAGCAAAGTTAAAACGGGATCGTAAGGATTTAAGGTAGAGCTGCTTGATCGTCGCAGTTCCTTGGAGTCTTTTCATTTCATTGTACTGTTAATTTGTAATAAATACGTATTGTATATTTGATCCTCATGATCATTCCATGTATTCAGTTAGAGTTCGTGACTCAGTACTATCAATCTTGGGAGGTTGTATCTTTTATATTTGTTACGCTGTTAGTTTTGATTACTTATTTAATTCAAAAAAGAAAATGGCTTCAAAAATGTAATTGAAATCTGCTTACCTAGCCTTAGAGAGTATATGCCATCACGACGCCTGTGGTGGGACTTTGGGTAGTGACAAGTTGGTATCAGAGCTCTAGGTGCATAGGTTCTACGAGTCACAAACGAGTCTAGTAGAGTCTTGCGGATCGGTATGGAGTCGTCTGTACTTATCTTCGAGAGGCTACAAAACTGTTAGGAAATTTCCATTTCTTTCATTCCTGTCGTGCAGAATTTGTTGAATTTGAACCTTTGTATCTCCATTCTTTCACATATGATGAGGACACATGCTACTAGGTTAAATGAGCAGACATCCGCACATACTACTAGGACTGCAAGAGGCCGGGGCCGAAGTAGAGATCGAGGAAAGGCACGTGCTGCGACTAGAGCACCTGTCAGAACAACAGTTGAGGAGCCACTAGTAACTCGAGTTGGGGGAAAGGTACCAGAAGCCCCTATTGTTACCCCCGGACTTCAGGAGACTTTAGCACAGTTCCTGAGTATGTTTGGTACATTAACTCAGGCGGGATTGATCTCTGTTGCACCAAATATTTCACAGATTGGGGGAGTAGCTCAGACTCCTACCACAACTCCAGAGCAACAGGTTCTCGTTGGTCAGGTTTCGGGTGTAGTACCGGTACAACCTGTTATNTGAACCTTTGTATCTCCATTCTTTCACATATGATGAGGACACATGCTACTAGGTTAAATGAGCAGACATCCGCACATACTACTAGGACTGCAAGAGGCCGGGGCCGAAGTAGAGATCGAGGAAAGGCACGTGCTGCGACTAGAGCACCTGTCAGAACAACAGTTGAGGAGCCACTAGTAACTCGAGTTGGGGGAAAGGTACCAGAAGCCCCTATTGTTACCCCCGGACTTCAGGAGACTTTAGCACAGTTCCTGAGTATGTTTGGTACATTAACTCAGGCGGGATTGATCTCTGTTGCACCAAATATTTCACAGATTGGGGGAGTAGCTCAGACTCCTACCACAACTCCAGAGCAACAGGTTCTCGTTGGTCAGGTTTCGGGTGTAGTACCGATACAACCTATTATTTCGGTTCGGCCTGAGGTCAAGCTCGAGGTATCAGAAGAAGAACAAAAGAGACTTGAAAGGTTTAAGAGGTATAGTCTACCTAATTTTAGTGGCACAGCTACAGAGAATGCCCAAGAATTTCTAGTAAGTTGTCACCGTATTCTCCGTACCATGGGTATTATGGAGGTAAGCGGAGTTGCCTTTACTACATTTCAACTGTCAGGCGCAGCATATCGGTGGTGGCAAATCTATGAAGAAGGTAGACCAGTCGATGCAACACCACCAACTTGGGCTCAATTTTCGGAAATATTTTTGAAAGAGTTTGTTCCCCAGACTCTCAGAGATGTGTGGCGCGCAGAGTTTGAATGGTTGCGTCAGGGAACTATGACGGTGTCAGAATATACTATCAGGTTCATTGATTTACCCCATCATGCACCGATCTTGGTTCCTATAATCAAAGAGCTACTCCGCAGATTCATTGAGGGGATCGATTATGATATTAAAATATGCATGGCAAGGTGGGTTGCTCTGATGGTAAGCACCCTCCACTTCCAACCAAGAGGTTGTGAGTTCGAGTCACCCCAAGAGCAAGGTGGGGAGTTCTTGGAGGGAAGGATGCCGAGGGTCATTTGGAAACAGCCTCTCTACCCCAGGGTAGGGGTAAGGTCTGCGTACACACTACCCTCCCCAGACCCCACTAGTGGGATTATACTGGGTTGTTGTTGTTGTTGTTGTTGTTGCATGGCTCGAGAATTACAAACTGATGTTCCATTTCAACAAGTAGTGGATATTGCAAGGAAGATATAGGTGTGTTAGGCGAGGAAAGGGAGTATAAGGAGGTCAAAAGGTCTCAAAGATCTGAAGGGTTCAATGGATTTTACTCTTCAGCTAGGACCCATTATAGCGGAGGCTCGAGCAGTCGGTCAGCTCAGTCCGCACATCAGATTACTCGGAGTGCTCCAGTTTACAGTGCACCACCGACACGAGATTCTTACAGTGGTTATTCTAGTAATCCGACACAGACTCGGTATGAGCAGTCGCGACCTCAGATGAGTTGTTATGAGTGTGGTGATATTAAGCATATCTTGAGAGATTTCCCCAGACTTGGGAGGGGTGGATTTTATCAGAACACTCCAACTACAAGCTTTATTCCAGTTGCTACTCCATGGGCACAGTTAGCTAGAGGTGGAGGACGGGCGGGTAGTGGACGCCTAAGAGGTGGAGACTCGGCCCTTTGATATAATCGCTATGATTTGGCTGAGGCCAATACATCAGATGGTGTCGTTACAGATACGATCCTGATTCTGTTTAAAAAAGGATGTTTTCCTTAATTTGATTCAGTTCTGAATATTGAGGTGAGTCCTCCTATTACGCTTTACTTATGGGTGAGCTTCGTAAATTTGTGACCCACTTATATGTTTATCCCTGTTGGGAGATTTGAAGGTCTGAGCCCGTGTCTGTCATTTCTTTTTGTACACTATTGAGGGCTATAAGTCCAAAAGTAACTTTTATTATTCATTACAGTGGGTTTAATGTGTTTCAGAATAATTTATTCCAATTTTTATGAATTATACACCCTACCGGTATGAGGGTTCATTATGTGTTGTGAAAACTATTTATGAAATATATTGAAATGAAGAAAGAAAATTAAAATTTCAGTTGGCACAATGTGCAAAATACTTGTGATTCGGAGTTGAGGACGAGATCCTCGCATTTTATGTATGATGTAAAATATTTAAACCGGGCTACAAGTCGTGGTGGAAGTTATATAAGCACGAGATCCTTGTGGTAAAATATTTATGTGTTTAAAATTCTCCCTTTGTGAAATATAATTTGTATAATAATATTAACCTGGAGTCATGCCTGTTAGGGTTATCTTATAATTCTTGTATATTTTCTATGCATATTCAGCCATTTTTGTGCTGTAAACATTAAGTTTTAACCTATAAGATGAGTACCCAGGTGGAGTTAAATGTAACTCGTCAAATCGGAAAAATAGTTATGAGGTCTTCATGCCTCACATTATGTTGTGAGTGTTGTGAAAAATTTGAAACGAGGTACTGGTTAATATGAGATTAATTGATGATGCTGGAATTAATTATGAACAGCTTTTAAGACCTGAGATGTGGTGATGAGCATACATATGATGTACTTCATGTCCTGATATCATAATGATAATGCAATACTTGTAATGTTGAGATCAGTGTTATTAATATATACCTTGTGGATGTGTTATTAGGAGTCTTTTTGGTGTTACTCTAGCAGGTGGATAGGCCCATTTACAGGGGAGACTCTGCTGAAATTTTCTGAAAAATTTGGGAGTTAGAAAGCAAATTGGGAGATTCATATGTGTGAAAGAAGACATAAATTATGCTATGTGTTTCAGGACGAATGATCCTAAGTGGGGAAGAATGTAACACCCCAGAAAATTTTTGAAATACTTCAACACTATCAAGAAAGTTGATGTGTGCGTAGGCATGAGTTGCTATAGCCAGTTGAGACTAATACCATCATCTTAACAAAAAATCGGACTTTCTGAATGGTTTGGAGTGTAAGAAATTGGTCTTAAGGTTCACAAATATGGATAAAAGAAATAATCTCAAATGAGATGGTATTGCCGGACTTACCTCCAATGCAGTAAAGTGGGACCAACCATGAGTATATGTATAAAAGTAAAGATCATCAATTCGGTAAGCTTAGAATAATTATTAGCACGTTCGAGGACGAACATTTATTTAAGAGGTCGAGAATGTAACGATCCGGCTTGTCATTTTAAGAATTTAAGCGTCGTCTGGCAGCATAAGGCCCTGAGCAGCTTCTTATTATGTGTATTGACTTGCGTGCGTAGTTGCATTCAGTTACCGGATGATTTGGAGTGATTAGGGACACTTGGTCCCCAAAACGGAATCTTAAGTCTTAGATTTTTTACTAAAGTCGGAATTGTGTGAAGACGACCCCGAAATAGAATTTTGATGACGTCAATAGCTCCATATGGTGATTATGGACTTATTAGCGTATCCGGAAAATTATTTAGAGGTCTGTAGAGGAATTTGGCTTGAAATGGCGAAAGATAAATTTTTGGAAAATTTGACCGGGGGGTTGACTTGAAATGGCCGAAATCCGATTCTGGAAATTGGAATAGCTTCGTTATGTCAATTATGACTTGTGTGAAAAATTTGAAGTCATTCCAGATTGATTTGATGTATTTCGGTACATGATATAGAATTTGAAATTTCAAAGTTCATTAGACTTGAATTAGGGTATGATTCGTTGCTTTGATGTTGTTTGATATGATTTGAGGCCTCGAGCAGGTTCGTGTTATGTATTGGGACTAGTTAGTACGATTGGACCGGGTAACGGGGGCCTCGGGTTTGATTCGGGGTGGTTCCGGACCATGTTTTAGTGTTTTGATGCTGCTGGTTGCTGGTTCTGGTTCTGGTATTGTTCTTCGCATTCGCGAAGAAGGATTTTTATGTTGGGACTTTGTTCTTCGCGTTCGCGATGAAGGAAATTTTGTTGTTCGTTGTCTGACTTTAGAGGCTCATATCTCGCAATCTATAAGGAATTTGGAGATGATCGTAAAATAAAAGTTGTAGCCCTTTGTATCTAGTTTTCATAAAGGTAAACCATTTATCATTTGTAGTTGTGTACAAAAAAGTTATGGTTGATACACTATAGGCTGTCCGGGAAGAGTTTGGAAATCTCTGTTGCACATGGCTGACTTTAGAAGCTTATATCTCGTAATCTATAAGGAATTGGTAGACGAGCAACAAATAAAAGTTATAGCCCTTGGAGTCTAGTTTTCAGAAAGGCAAATCATTCATGATTCGGAGTTTTGTACAAAAGGGTATGACCATTACACTAGAGGCTATCTGAGAAGAGTTTGAAAATGACTTTTGAAGAATCTGTTCATCGCAAACGCGAGGGGGGGTCGCGAACGCGAAGAACAAACCCCTGGGCAGCAGAATAAAGTCCAAATTCGTGTCATTCTTCCATTTTTGGACCAAGGAAGCTCGGGAGAGTTTTTCAAATAAAACATTAAGGTAAGAATTCCTAACTTGATTTTGGTTAAATTACATGAATCTATTGTTATTTGTATCACTAAATTAGTGAATTGGGTTGAAAAATTTAGAAAACACTCTTGGTTTAAATTTAAGATTTGGAGGTCGATTTGTTATTGGAATTCGATAAAATTAGTATGGTTGAACTCGTATCGACATGAGTGTTCGGATTTTATGAACATTATGTCGGGTTCCGAGAGGCGGGTTCCCGCGTTGACTTTTGTTGACTTTTTAGAATAAAACTTTAAGTCGATGTATTATTATCCGTAATTATTTCCGATTAATTTTAATAAAGTTGTACAATTAATTTGGATAGATTTGAGCTATCCGGAGTTCAATTCAAGCGAGAAGGCTATTTTGGAATATCGACCTAACTTCAAAAAGGTAAGTATCTTGCCTAACCTCGAGTGGAGGAATTACTCCTTAGGCATCGAGTCTTATGTGTCGTTTGTGAAATGTGAAAAGTCGTGTATGTGAGGTGACGAGTACTTACTCGTACTTGTATGTGCAAAATATATTGGGTTTAAGTCTTAGGCATATTGTGTAGTAAATTGGATAATTGTTGGAATTTATTTAATCATATATTTTCCATGCCTAAATCCTTGTTGGTTGAACTTTTTTTTATATAACAAATTGATGTAATTGTTATTTTAATATTTATGTAATTCCGTGAGTTTCTTGGTTTGCTAATTTTGGGAATTTAATTTCATTTTGAATTTTCCTTATGCAAATAATTAATTAAGCAAGTTTAAGAAGAAGCGTTAATATAAATATCTTAATTTGAATTAATGAAGGCTTTGATTTATGTGGAATAATTTCTATCTTTGTTGATTGTTTTGTGGTGTTATACACATTGTGTTGAGCCTTCGGCTATTTGTTTTGAAATTTATTGATTTGGTTGTATCTTTGGAATTTGGTTATGGCCATTGGGCAAATTGTGATATGAATTGATTTTGTTATGTTGTCATGATAATTTCCCGTATAAATTGTTGTGTTGTATGAGTTGTTATTTTGAGGATATAAGGGTGGCATTTCACTGTCGTTGTGTTTGTTGGAATATTGTCTGGGCGGAGAGATAAGGGTGGCTATAGGAGCGATAAGAGTGGCAATCAGAGCGATAAGGGTGGCAATCGGAGCGATAACAGTGGCTATTGATATTGTCTGGGCGGAGCGATAAGGGTGATTATAAGAGCGATAAGGGCGGCAATAGGAGCGATAAGGGTGGCTATTATCAGGGACGGTATGTGATGATGTGAGGTTGTGGTGTTGATGATTTTCATGTGATGTTGGGATTTTTTTGTGTTTATTTTTATACTTTGTGCCATTTGTCTTGTTGTTGGTAAATTGATAACAATCTAATTTACTTTGAAATTGAGAGACTGTGGCTATTGCCAGGCAAATTATAAAATAAGATGTGGGCATGAGGTGCCATGAGTAAATAATGAAGATATTCGGCACGTGAATTGTCCGTGCAGTTGTGATATGAAATGTGAGAACGAGGTGCTGTGATGAAATGATAATTGGCACGTGAATTGTCCGTGCAGTAATGATATGAAATGAGGGCACTAGGTGCCAGTGAAATATGATGATTAAACTATGGGCACGAGGTGTCGTGAAAATATGAAAATAGGCTGAGACCCGTATGTTTATGATTGTGAAATGAGGTGTCACATGGTGACTTTTTAATTGCAAGAATTATATTCAAAATATTTATTTGGAAGGATTTTTATTCAGAAAGAATTATATGAAAGAATTGAATTTGATATTTGAGAAAATTATATTTGAAAAGATTTATTGAAATAATTATATTTGAAAAATAATTATTTGAGAAAAAATATATTTGAAAGAGAGTTATCTGGAAGATTCATATGTGAAAGACAGTTATTTGAAGGACTGGATTTAATTGGGTGTAGTTGTATTTATTAATTATTAAGTGCTATTAATGGTACTTTTGTTGTCTGCTCTGCATATCACTGGTTGTTTTAAACTGCCCTTATTGTTATTTGTTTCCTATTATTTTGTATAATATATATTGCACAGGTTATTAGACAAGTGAGTGTCTTGTCTATCCCTCGTCTCTACTCCATTGAGGTTAGTCTTGATACTTACTGGGTACCGACCGTGGTATACTCATACTATACTTCTGCACATTTTTGTGCAGAGCCATGTATTGGAGATATCGGACTTGAGCAGAGTTAAAGCTGAATCGTAAGGATTCAAGGTAGAGCTGCTTGGTCGTCGCAGTCCCTTGGAGTCATTTCATTTCATTGTACTGTTAATTTGTAATGAAACAGTATTGCATATTCGGTCCTCGTGATCATTCTATGTATTCAGTTAGAGTTCGTGACTCAATACTACCTGTCTTGGGAGGTTGTTTTTTGTATATTTGTTCCACTGTTAGTTTTGATTACTTATTTAATCAAAAAAAATGGATTCAATAATGTAACTGAAATCGACTTACCTAGTCTTAGAGACTAGGTTCCATCACGACGCCTGTGGTGGGATTTTGGGTCGTGACATGATACTTTACCGTAATCTTGTTGATAGCTCTGCAATCTACGTACATCCTCCAAGTTCCATCCTTTTGGGCACCAATAGGACATGAACAGAACAAGGACTCGTGCTTTCTCTCACAAACTCTTTTTCAAGTAACTCCTCAATTTGCCTTTGAATCTCCTTTGTCTCTTCCGGATTAATCCTATAAGCAGACTTATTTGGAAGTTGTGAACCAAGCACAAAATCAATTTGGTTCTCAATACCACGCAAAGGTGGCAAGCCTTTGGGAACATCATCTTGAAAGATATCATCAAAGTCCTACAAAAGAGAAGAATTACTATTAGGCAAAGAAGAAGTTGTGTTAGAGTTAATCGAAACGTCTTTGTATGTAAGTAGTATCATGGGCGTCCCCTCTTTTTTTGCGTTCAAACACTCTTTGGCTTTTATATAGAAACTGTCTTTTTTCTATTCCTTACCCTCTTTCCTCTCATCAAGACTTTCCACTTTTTCACTCAATCCCTCTTTTACCTCTTTACTCAAGTTGCTTCCCTCTCACTCTTTTTTGTCCATCTTTATTTTTTTCTAATTCTCTTTCTTTTTTATTGCAAGCTCACTTTTTTTTATCCCCGTTATTTCCCCATTGTTTTCCTCAATCTCTTTTTATCTTCAAACACTTGCGAATGAGTTAAAGGTGCAAAACTAAAGGTCATGCCATTATGCTCAAGAGAATATCTATTCTTTCTTCTATCATGCATAACTCTTCTATCAAATTTCCATAGACGGCTAAGAAAGATATTAAAAGCGAACATTGGAATAACATCACAATGAACTTTCCACATACCTCGCACATTGAATGGAATCATGCATTGATTATTGACCCTTAGCTCATTACTATCATTCTATCTATATGGAGTAGGGTATTTTATACAAGAAAGCCCTAGTTTTTCCATCAAATATGAACTCACAACATTACCACAACTTCCTCCATCAATGATCATAGAACAAGTTTTTCCCTTTATCCCACACCTCGTATGGAATATGTTCTCCCTTTGTTCTTTATTATTATTCCCCAGTTTTATATTCATGAGCCTCCTAGCTACACCAACCAAACCTTTATTAAAAGGCAATTCTACATCATCTTCACTCACACCTTCCTCTTCTTCCACTTCTTCACTTTTTTCACCCTCATGTTATCCATCTATAAACCTCCAAAATAACCCAACCATACCAGCATTAGGAAGTTCTATATCATCTTCACTCTCTCCTTCCTCTTTTTTCTCTTCCTCACTTTTTTCACTCTCATATCCTCCATCATCTCTATAGAAAATATTTCTTCTATTTGGACATTCATGTATAATATGCCGTCCTCCATGACATTTGTAACATTGATTGGAACTAGAACGTTTATAAGATCTATATTTGAGAGCTTTACCTTCCTCTTTCTCATCAACTTTACCTTTCCCCTTATCTTCTTGAGGTCTAGAAATCACTTCTTGTTTTGGCCATGGGTTCTTGGAATTGGCGTTTGGCCGAGTTCTCCATGAGCTAGATTGTTGTCTCCCTTTATTTTGCCTTTCAACTTTTACATCATGGTTTACTAACTCATCTGAAGTTACATATTATTTTATTTCTACTACATCAACTATTTCTTTATTTAAACCATTAAGAAATCTAGCCGTTGTAGCCTCCCCATCTTCAAAACAATTACCTATATTGACCCTTACTTCAAAGTTTGAAGTGGTTGTTGTAGATCGCTTTGAAAGTATAATGGCACATACTTCCTCAAAACCCGCTTCATCTCTTCCCAAGTAGCAATGGGAGATTCTCCTTCTTGTAATCTTTCCCTATTAAGCTTCTCCACCAAATAGAAGTGTAATCTGAAAATTCAACACAACAAGCTTAGCTTTCTTACCTTCAGAGTAGTTATGGCAGTTAAATATGACTTTAACCTTCCTCTCCTATTCAAGGTACAAGTCTACATATCTCATGCCCTTAAATGACAACATCTTCTTCTTGATACTACTAAGGTTATCATCACCTACTCTACCCCTTTGTATCCTCCTATCTCTTTCTCCCCTATTTGGATTTACATCAAAATCATCATCAACTTCATCAAAAGCGTTTTCTATATTTACAATGGGGGCTTGGGGTATAGTTTTCATATTTTTGGGTTACACAACAAGTTCATTAACCCCTCCTAAGTGCTGCTATGGTATCATTATTCTTAGCTATATTGTTCCTCATCCCTTGGAATTCCCGTTGTATCCTTTGGAATTCTTGTTGCATTACACGCAATGTGAAATCATCCCAAGCTTCTTGTTCAGCTTTCATCAATGTCATACATCTTTTCAAAAGAAAGATCAAATAAAAATGGAAAAAGGTGTATCACACAATTTTTTGTCTTTTTTTTCGTCAAATGTTCTCACATATTCATATAGAAACAACAACAACAACAACAACGACTAAATAAAATCCCACTAGTAGGATCTGGGGAGGATAGTGTGTACGCAGACCTTTCCCCTACCTCGAGGGAGTAGAGAGATTGTTTGCTAAAAACCCTCGGCTCAAAAAGATGAAAAGAGACAATATCAATATCACTAATAGAAATCGTAGAAACAATAACATCATGAAAATGAGAAAGTAGATGCAAAGCAAACGCGATGGATAATATATAGACTAGGCACTATCGTAAACGAATGAGTAGTAAGATACAATATTGCCACTAGCTGATATCGACAAAAACCTACCAGACTAGCCTCACAAAGGTATGAATTAATGGAGATTCAACTACCTCCTAACCAACAACCCTAATACTCGACTTTCACAACTTCCTATCAAGAGCCATGTCCTCAAAAATCTGAAGCCTCTCCATGTCTTGACTGATCACCTCTCCCCAATACTTATTAGGTCTCCCTCTACCTCTTCTCGTGCCCTCCAAAGCCAGTCGCTCACACCTCCTTACCGGAGCATCTGGGCTTCTTATTTCTACGTGTCCGAACTATCTGAGCCTCGTTTCACGTATCCTATCATCAATGGGAGCCACGCTCACCTTCTCCCGAATATTTTTATTCCTAATATTATCTATCCTAGTGTGACATCCACCTCAACATCCTCATTTTTGCTACTTTCATCTTTTGGATATGTGAGTTCTTAACAAGTCAACACTCAATCCCACACATCATGGCCGGTCTAACCACCACTTTGTAAAATTTACCTTTGAGTATCCTTGGCACTCTCTTATTATACAAAACTAGAGATGCTAACCTCCACTTCATCAACCCCACCCCAATACGGTGTGTGACATCCTCATCAATCTCCCATACCCTCTGGATAACCGACCCAAGGTACTTGAAATTTCCACTACTTGGTATGACCTGTGATTTAAGCCTCACTTCCACGCCCACTTCGCTCGGTTCAGTGTTGAACTTATACTCCTGGTATTCCTTCTTCGTCCTGCTCAACTTGAAATACTTAGGCTCAAAGGCCTGTCTCCAGACCTCCAACCTCTCGTTAACACTGGTTCACGACTCATCAATCAGAACTATGTCATTGGCAAATAATATACACCATGGCACCTCCCTTTGAATATGGTGTGTTAGCGCGTCCATCACCCGGGAAAATAAGAACGGGCTGAGCGCAGAACCTTGGTGTAGCCCCATAACAACTGGAAACTGCTCAGAGTCACCTCCTACTATCCTAACCCGAGTCTTAGCCCCATCATACATGTCTTTAATTCCCCAAATATAGGCAACCAATATGTCTTTTGCCTCTAAGCATCTCCAGAGAACTTCTTGTAGCCTTTGGGAAAAATACTTTGCAAATTTACAATTAAACCCAACTTGTATCAAGCTTGTAGTAGTAAAATATGGCATCTTGGGAAACAAAAAGAGAGTTAAGAACCAAATCCTATAAATAGGATTGCGGTTGAAACTAGACACGAACAAAGGAACATTTAGAACTAGAGCACAATATATAAAGAAAAAATAATTTTCTTCTAATCTTTATAATCTAAGAACCCCTCTTCTTGTTTCCTTTCTTGATTGGAAAGAACAATAAAATAGTAAACTTTGATCTCTTGAAGAGCAATATGATTGTCTTTTTTTAATAAAGTTTTTTTTCTTCTTCTTTATTTAAGAATTACTATTCGCGCTACAGTATTTTTTTATTTTGTTTTGTTTTTGTAATAATATTTTTTGCTCTTTTGTTCATGAAATCCCTATGATTATCAAGAAAGGAATCTTGATAGAACCGCTCTGATACCAACTGATAATGCAATGGATGGGAATCCAGAAACTTGAGTATAATTTAAAAATGGAATGCGGAAGCTAATTTAAAAACAAACAAAAATAATTACATAATTTAAAAGGATATGGAAAGATCTAAGGGACTAGCTTAGAAATTCAAAGAACACGATAATTATAAGGTCTTGTCTATATCGAAGTAACAACGTATTGATTGTTAGATGAATCAAACGCCTTTACTTGAGAAATGAATCAAAAATTAGATTCGGATCTTGACAGCTAAATGAATGACTTAAGACAATAACTAATAATGAAAACTAATTGTCACATTCTTAGGAACAACATCAAGGATTCAAAGATATCAAGAAAGAAGTTATCTTACTACCAAGAACTATGAACTAGTTTAGGTTGAAAGATAAATTCCAACGTAAGAAATCACAAAGGTTAAAAGAGAACTCTCAAATATATGAATATTCTGAAAATAGTTGATTGAAATGAAGAAACAAAGCACCCTTTATATAGAAAGAATCCTAGAAGAGGTCAAAAGCAATTAAATAGAAATGCGAGTTCCTATGCGCATAGAAGAGTACAATGCAACTCCCTAGTGCCCTAGAAGGCTACCAACACTTTAAGGTAGTCAACATAGTCTTAGATACATCATACACATCAGCTTGGGACGTTCACACATGATAGAGATTTGGCTGTTCACACTAGAGCTTCTAGAAACACGAGTTTGGGCTGCTAGACCTGCTCCTTTGTATTGCAGAGTTTAGCCCAATTCACTTCTTCTTGGACTTCAATTTGAGCTTCCAAATAGCTGTAATAATTTCCCAACACTGCTTCCATGGACTTGAGCTCTTCTTCCATCATATGACACTTTTTGAATGCTTGTTGAAGCCTATTCAACTTGGACTGAAACTTCCTTGTTTGGGATCTTGTCATTGGCCTTTTTGGAGTTTATATGGCTACATCCCTGTCCTTTTGATAGTGTAGAGCTACCATGGCTGCTATCACTTACCCTTTTTTTTGTATGAAAATCCTCTTCAAAAATTGTCCCTCTCCAAGTCTAGGGCTCAAATATGAAATAATAGATTTAAGTCGCAAAATTACACAACCTAAAAGTCTTCCCAGCGATACTGTTCCCGAATGTGGCCCATGCCTCGCGTTTTCCAAGCATAAACTGCCCCAAGACAAACAATGGTTTTCACAAATGCAGTCTGCTAAGCGCGAACATGGTTCTCAAAATCAACAGGCCTACGCGAATGTGAAGACTTAGCCCAGCCAACTCCCAACGAGGCTCACCACTATGTAACTCAAGCACTTTGCCCGCGAAAGTGAAGACCACCTGTACCAAAACATTACGATTGCGATGGCGATCTTGTTAATGCGAATAAAAAAGCACTGTTTCCCCAAAATAAGAATTCGTTGTCGCAAGACAAGCTCTGGGATCACGATGAACACCAGACACCAGCAATCTTCAACTATTCAACAAGCTCAAAATGATCTGAAATCCATTTGAAACACTTCTGGGCCCTTCGGAACGCTGCCTAAGTATAGTAACTAGTCCCAAAACATAACACAAACCTAATCAATGTCTCAAATCACCTAGAGTAACATCAAAACTATAAATTGTACCTCAATTCAAGCTTAATGAACTACCCAACTTCCAACTTTCAAAACTCAAGTCGAACACATCTAACTAACTCGAAATAACTCAAAATGTGCACACAAGTGCCAAATGACATATCTGAACCTCTTCCAACTCTCAGAACAATAATCCGAACCCGATAATATTAAAGTCAACTCCCGGTAATATCTATAAACTTTTCAAACCTTCAAATTTCTACCTTTCACCAAATAGAGCCAAATCAACCTAAGAACCTCCAAATATAATTCTGGACATATGCATAAGTCCAAAATTACAATGCAGACCTATTAGAACCATCAAAAGACCATTCCAAGGTCGTTTACACAAAGATCAAATCTCGATCAGCTCTTATAAGTTATGCTTCCAATGTGGGAACGAAATGTTCTAATTCATTCCAAAACTTTCCTGAAACTAAACCAACAATCCCACATGTCACAAAATAGCAAAGAAGTATACAGGAAGCATCAAGTAGGGGAACAAGACTCAAGTACAAAAAATGACTTGTAGAGTCGTTACAATTATATGACTTAATTTCCTATTATTCCTCGTTATTTCCATTTTTTCTGTACTTGTATGACTACAACTTGAGCTATTATTCATGCCATAAATCATGTCTAGGATATATGCTTACTTATTTGAGACATGATAGGAATATTCATACTATATTGAGCTGTTTGCCTTAATTGTAGTCATATTCTCAGTCATTATATTATATTCGTGTGTTATATCTCCGTATATATGCATTCATTATTATTTTATCTCACATGTTGTTGATGTCCTTATATGTGTGATACAGTTTGATCTGGGTACTGTGAGATGTGTATATTTGAGACTTGAATATTGCCTTTCCTAGCAAGTAGTGTTACGCGCTGTCACGGCTTTGGTGGCATTTGGGGTCGCGACAAAGAGTTTATGGAAGTGAGTCTGCCATCTCCGTCAGATATGCACTTAATTTGGTTCAAATCACAGTCCTTCATCGCTCTTACCTTGGCTAGTCTGTATAGCTTCTTATCCCCTCCTTTGCCCCCATGTTCTTCATAAACCGTCCAAACACTGCGGTCTTAGTTGCTATAACCGCTAACTGTACCTCCTTCTTTTCCAACTTATATTTCTCCCTATTCGTCCTCTTCTCCTCCTCGTCTACCCTCTCTACTAGCTTCATATACAATGTTTTCTTGGTTTCTACTCTTTCTTGGACCTCTTCATTTCACCAGTCACCTTTGTGAACAGTAGGGTATCACTTTGAGACCCCTAAAAACTCTCTAACAACTCCCTAAAGTAGTTTTCAGCCGTTGTCCACATACGAATCGTGTCCCCATTACTAATCTAAGCCTCATAACCTGTAACCAACTCCCGAGCTTTGTCCATGGTAAATGATCCCTACTTGATCTTAGGTTGACCTTACACAACCCCTTTCCTCACTATCTCAAGGTTCATGATCAAGAGCTTGTGTTGGGTCGTAAGGTTCTCACTCGGGAAGACCTTGCAATCGTTGTAAAGACCTTTATCGGACTTCCTGAAGAGTATATAGTTAATTTGGGTCTTGTCACATGGAAAACTTGAGATAGTTAAAACCAAGTCAAAGGCTTTCCGAAAATCTAACAATGAAGTTCCTCCTACATTTTTATTTCCAAAACCGAAGCTGCTATGCACATCACCATAACCCCTAGACGTCGCCCAAATATGGCCATTGAAATATCCTCCCGTGAAAAGCTTCTTAGTGTGCAGAATACCACACACAACCTCCTCCAAATCCTTCCAGAAACTTCTTTTGACCTCCTCGTACTTGGGGTGCATACGCACTACGCGTTTATAGTATATCCTCTACCAACCATCTTAATAACCATCAGGCTATTGTTCACCCTCCTAACCTCCACCACTAGCTCCCTGAGATTCCTATCAACCAAAATGCCTACCCCATTCTTTTCCCCCACGCGGCGTGATTACCACAATTTAAACTCTTCTATACCCCGTGCTTTAACTCTTATACATCTAGTCTCCTAGACACAAGCTATATTTACCTTCCTTCAATGGAGAAGCTTCTATAGCTCTATAGACTTCCCTATCAAAGTCCCTATATTCCAAGACCCAACTCTCAGCCTGGAGGCTCCCTACACATGTTTAACACCTTGCCCATCGCCCCCACCCCTCACCCTTGAAGATCCCCCTAAGGGCATGACCTTATCTTACCTTTGTTAAACATAACTAACGGGACAAAACACAAGGAAACTAATAAGGAATATACTAGGAACTAATAGTACAAACAAGATAAGCGAGACTATATACATGAATTGATGCTAAAAATCCCCCAAGAAAATGATCAAAATAGAGAACACTAAATCAAGAAATGAAGGAAACTGGATTGTAGACGGATTGCCAAATCGAAAGTTGCTACTCCTTGGGGAGAGAAATTGATGCAGATGAACTTGGTAGGAGGATGCCGAAAACCACGAAGCTTGTCGGAAGACTGGCTCGAGGGGTTGGACCTCGATGAATATGCAGGAAACATATGATCTGCAGCAGTGACAACCAGGGTGAAAGAGATCATGGTAAAACTGTCTGCACTGATATCCACTCGCCGGTGCATGGCTGATTTGTGCTAAAAAATCATGGTCAGACATATTCAAAAACCTAAACACACACGCACATGCACCTGCAGATAGAGGGAGGGAGGGGTGTAGGAGGGGACAAAGGAGGACAAATAGGGAGGAAGACACAAAAAGGATTGGCAGCATAGTATCTAGGGCATTAGCCGGTCTCAGTCGGTCTCACTTGAAAAAGAAAAAGATGGAGAAGAGAGAAATATAGAGAAGAGAGGATAAGGATAAGAGAGGAGAAAGGAAGGAGAAAGGCAATTTTCTTACCTACACAGTCACCGACACGGCGAGATGAGCAGACATACAATAGTTATTGTTTGGCGAGAGAGAGAGAGAGACAGAGAGACAGAGAGAGAGAGAGAGAGAGAGAGAGAGAGAGAGAGAGAGAGAGAGAGATAGATAGATAGATAGAGAGAGAGAGAGAGAGAGAGAGAGAGAGAGAGAGAGAGATAGAGAGAGAGAGAGAGAGAATGACAATATTTCACCAACCGAACACCAAAACTTAGACTATTACTTCCATTCTTACAAGTCCATATACCCTATATGGACTTTTCCAAAGGCTCGAAACACCCACGAGAACATCGAATAGAATTTTTCTTAAGTTCATAAATATTCACTCTTTCAAAAGAGTATCTGAATCACATTTGAGACTCCAGATTACTTTCAAACTTTGCACACAAGCTCAATTCAACTATATAGACCTATTCAAAGTCTCGAAACACCAATTGGAATCCAATAATATTAAAGTAAACTTTTGATCAAACTTATGAACTCTTAAGTTCTTTAAATTATCAACTTTGGACAAATAGTATCGAATTCTTCTAGGAACCACCAACACCAAATCTGAATGTACGTACAAGTTCAAAATCATCATAAGAACCTAGTGGATCCATCAAAACCCCATTCTTAGCCCATTTACCTAAAAGTCAAACATTGGTCAACTCTACTAACTTAAAGCTTCTATTTAGGAACTAAGTATTCCAAATCACTTCCAAACCTCTTGGGACCAAAATTGCACGTACCCGCAAGTCACAAAATATCAAATGGACCTACACAAAGTCTCAAATCAAGGAACGTGATGCTGAAACTCAAAACGACCAGTTGGGTCGTTACATTCTCTTCCGCTTAAACATACGTTCATCCTCACATGTGCCAAGAGTCATTCCAAAGCTATCAAATAGCTATAAATACTCATCCTACACATTTTCATAGGTGATTCCATGTCACCTCCAACCATATAAATCCTTTAACATATCCGGGATGAATACTTCTCCTTCAACCTTAGTTTAGATACCTTTAAACCCAACTTCAATACCCAAAACTTCCTCCAAGATCCTATTCTTATCTATATTCAGTGTATCAATTCCAATAATATGGATCGAGTTATAAAGTTACTACCAAAATGTAACCATAGCTGTCATGACCCCAGTTTTCCTCCATAGGATTCCGTGATCACACCTAGTCTCTAAGACTAGGTAAGCCTAACAAACAATAGAAATAACAAAAAGAATACTAAAACCTCAAATTAAACCATTATAATAAAACTCAATAGTATACTAGTCAGCATTTTCCAAAACCCGGTGGAACAGAGTCATAAGCTCCACAAGAAAGTACTAAAAATCTCATAATACAATACTGTTTTGAAATAAAAAATAAGCAGTAGGATGTCAAAAAAATAGAAGGTGAGTCCAAGGCCTGTGGATGTCGAGCAGGTATACCTTGAAATCTCCAAAAGTAGCTAGTCAATCAACCTCTAGTGTCCGGCACAGGCCGACGTATCTGGATCTGCACAAAAATGTGCAGAAGCATAGTATAAATACACCACAACAGTACCCAGTAAGAGTAGTGACGAGGCCAGTTCAAGACACCTACTAGGACGTGATAAACATAACAAAAATACAATAACGAGAAGTAATGGAAAAACAGAGAAATGAATGATAACGAAGCAATTTGATATTGTAAACTAATGACAGAATGCTAAGCGTAAGATAACCAGAAGGAAGCAATTAATGAGAATCATGAATAGTCAAATACAGACAAAACTCGTAAGACAAGAATTTGTTCAACCAATAACTCTTCTCAACATGAAATGCACAACAAGAATCGCAATAGAGGTACCGCCTTGTATTCCTCATTTCACAATCACAATCACAATCTTTCCTTATACCACTATATGAGCCTTGCATTTAGATAGTTTTGAAAACCTTTTTCCTAAAATACGTACACGTACTTTAACCCACCTTATGTCACCGCGTGTCTTCAAATAATTCCCTTACTAGGAACACACACATAATCCCAGCTTATGCTGTCGTATGCACATTAACCCCTATCCTTATACAGTCGCATCTATATCAATATCACAATACAATAAAAACTCGCACCACAAGTGCCCATATGTCACAACTTGCCAAAAATCAACAATATCAATATTTCCACAATAAATAGTCTATGGCCCAACCATAGTGTTCTGAAGAATCTCAACAATAACAAAATGAATGTGAATTTACACAACAAGAAAAACATCTCAACCAGTAACAACTTCACCTCAATGTGATAACGGCTTTCACAACTTCAACACCTATAACTCAATAAGAATATATTTCACGAAATAACAATTTCAAATAAAAGTAATTCAAGAATTAAGGATGTAACACGCAATAAAAGCAACTAAGAATATAAGGGAATACTAACAAGTAAGAGGTAGAGCAAGTGTTAACCATGTCAAATAAAGTATGCTAGGGACATGTAAGAGTTAATTAACAATAAGGGATGCAACATGTTATGAAAATTAAATTGAAGCCATGGAAGGAGTCTACATAACCTAAACCATTCCAACACCACATATAACCCATGTACCCACTCGTCACCTTGCGTACATGGCTTCACATAACACAAATAGCACAATCAATCCGAAATCTTAAGGAATAGTTCCCCCATATAAAGTTAAGCAAGATACTTACATCAACTAGGCCAACTCAACACTCGAAAATAGCCTTTACCCTAAAATTCTCCTCCTCATGGCTCAAATTTAACTAAAAGTGACTTAATATCATCAAACAATGCAAGGGAAAACAATTACAATAGATAAAGCTTTGATCTTATAAAATTTCTAAAAGGTCAACAAAAGTCAACCCCAGGAACGTCCGGTCAAAACTCGGGTTCAAGGGTAAATTTCGACAAAACATAACCCCGCGAGTCCATATATATGATAGTTTTCATATCCGAGTCCAAATCGACTTTCAAAACTCAAATTCTCATTTTTCAAAACATAGGCAAAATTTCCCAATTTTTCCTCTTTGATTGACATAAATTTGATCTTAAATCTAAGATACATTCATAACATAGAGTTGGAAATTGATTACAATCATCTAACCAATATTTATAGATGAAAATCCCCTCTACAAATTGCCTCCTACCGAGGCTAGGGTTATAAAAATGTGAGAAATGAGAATAAATCCCGACCTTCCAATCCTTATGTCTAGCTGTAGATGTCGTACTTGTGAAACAGGGTTTGCATTTGCGAGCCCTCGCAATTGCGAATTAGGGACCACATTTTTAAACCGTGACATCCTTAACAAAAGTTGCAATTGCAAAGCTGGATACCATCGCAAAAGCGTCCAAGTGGTCACAAATGCGACCCAAGCCCAGGCCTATTGACTTCGCGAATTCGAAAGTGTAACATGCAATTGAGACATCAGAACATCCCCTGCCACATTCACAATTGCGAGGCTGGTGCTCGCGATTATGACAATAGAGCACCAGCACACCATCAATTCCATTTTAAGCGCAAACTATTTTGCTATGCGTTCGAAACTCAACCGAGCTCTCGGGGCTCCAAACCAAACATCCGCACGAGCCTAAAAAGATAATACGAACTCGTTCGCTTGACCAAAACACAAAAATTACATCTAGAACCACGAATCAGACACAAAAACGCATAAATTTCAACGTAAAGTACAAGAACCTCTAGAATTGCAACTAAGCATCTGAATCCTATTTAATCAACTCCAAATGACACCAAATTTTGCAGACAAGTTCTAAATAACATAATAGACCTATTTCAAGTCCCAAAACCAAATTACAAACCCGATAGCCAACATTCAACATAAGATCAAACTTTCAAACTTAAATTGTCAATTTTTGGCAAAACAACACAGTTCAACATACGGGGTTCTGAATTCGATTTTGTCCATATGCCCAAGTCTAAAATCACAATACGACGTTATCGGAGTCATCAAAACACCATTTTGGGGTGGTTTTTACAAAAGTCAAACATTGGTCAACATCATACGCTTAGGCTTCTAAGCCAAGAGCCAAAGGGTCCAATTCTAACAAAAATGTCACGCCCCAAACTTGGGGAACGCGACCGGCGCTCTACCGAGTGAGCCCGGTCGAGCAAGCCTATTACCATTAGTTAAATTATTTTAGAGTCTAAAATTTTACACACGGTTTCATGATCTAAAGTGGAACAAGTAATTCAAACACAACATAATATTGTTTGACTTCCCCAGCACTAATATACAACCCATACTATGTCTACGGAGCTTCTAATAGATACAGAAGAGTATTATAATGGTGCCGAAAATAAGGCCCCGGGTATACCTCAAACACAATACACAAGGAACAAAAGATAAATGAACCCGAAATGAAGTGGGGTTCACCAAGTCTGCTGGGACGAGAGTGTACCGCTATCACTGATCAGTGTCTCCTGTTGTGGAACCATCTACATCAATTGAAGATGCAGCGCCCCCAAAAACATTAACGTTAGTACATATGGAAAAGTAATAGTATGAATGACAAAACACCCTCTCAATAGAATGATAAATAAGACGAATAAGTACAATCATAATATCAGTGGAGGCCTCGAACAACATAAAACTTGAAATTAGGATCAAGACAATGTTCAATTAAATTACCATATTTTAAGTTGGGAGGTCTTTAGTACAAATATGCCACCGTTCACGATACCAATATTCACAATACCACCATTCTTTTAGCACAGAGTCCGATTGACGACCCGATCGTCTAGGCCATCTCATTAGAGACATCAACCACAATCATAATTTACAGCACAATCATCACCATGTGTGCGGCATGGCGTCTAATCACGACCCGATTGGCAAGGCCGTATCATTAGAGACATCATCCTTCTTATACCAATCATCTCATTTCATTCTTCTTTCGCATCTTTTCATTTCATTGGCACTAGTGGCCACAGTTATCAAATCATTATTGGCACGTCGGTCGTATTTAATATTTCATGCTCACCTTTTTACTTTCAAACATCATCATCATCATCTAAAACAAGTCATTTCAAATAAATATTATTAGTACACATGTGAGCAATTAAGAGTGTTAGGCTCATAGAGGTTTTTCACAAAGTTTAGCATAATAGCCTTCGTTTGAACTTGACTTGAAGTCGCAATATTATTAATGGACAGCTCATACTTTGAACAAATGATCCAATGATAACATAACATGATAAAAGTATTTTCGGATACATATTGAAAATATATCTTTCAACACAAGCTTGTTCGTAATAGCCACTTTCATAATGAGGATTCGAGACTTACATAAATTATATGAATACCGTGGGATTCAATTCTAGGAGATGAGTTTAGCCAACAAACCTCACTTGATCTTCCTTAAGCTCTAAAATATTTTGAAAATCTTAGCAACTTCGATCTATTTTAGAAATGTAACAAATTGAACCAAAATAAGGAAGATGGTCATGGTTCTAGCTCATTTGGGTATTTTATCAAACACTAGGTGTGAATTAAGGTTTCAAGGCCTTTTTATGGGGGATTTCATTATCCCACAACCCATTCTTTACCATTTTTAGCTCAACAATCTTCCTACACCTCATGATAACACATACATGCAAAATAACCAACTCCCATACCCAAGAATTATCTTACTAATTACCCATTTCTAGTTAACTTTCAAAATGAAGGGTTAAGGTATAAACTCTTACCTCTAGGATAAAGACCTAGTGAGTTTTACTTGTTAATCTTCCAAGATTAGAGCAAGAATTGAAGACCAAATTGTTGAAGAACTCTCTCCCACTCTAGGGCACTCTATAACCCTCAAAATATCAGGTTTTTACTCAAACAATGGTACATATCGTCTATTTAATGAAGTAGGGTCACGAAATGGACCGCATAATCACCCTATGGAACTGGGCAAAATTGACTCATCTACAGCCATTATGCGGCCTGCATACCTGTTCTGTGGTCGCATAATGCATCGCAGAACTTTTCTGCGGTTGCATAATGCGCCGCAAACCTGATCTCCAAACTTGCCTAAGCTGCTTCACTCTGCAGCCATTATGCGGTCTGCAGAGTGATTATGCGGCCGCATAGTGGGCCGTAGAAATGTATTTTTTTGCCCGAAAGTTTCCTTTACTTACTAGTGCATTGTTTAACCCAAAACGTTAACACGTAATCCTACTTCGACACCACAAAAACTTAAATTCCTTTGCTAAATTTTACGGGGCCTTACATTCTCTCCCACTTAGGATCATTCGTCCTCGAATGAGGGTCAAAATCTATCATTAGCATTTAATGTCGCCCAACTGTAAATTCACACACACCAGTAGTTTCAAAATTTGGCTAACTCCCTAAATTTCCAAACATTTCGCCAGAGTCTTCCCCGTAACTGGGCCTATCCACCTGTCAGAGAATCCTAGAAACCAATCCTAACAACATATACATAACCGATGATGCAATACAATATAAGAACAACACGAACCGTGGCCTCATAATCAATATATTACTAGAAAAAGAACACCCTTAATATTAACTGTACAAATGATACATAATTCATAGAAGGTAACTCTTAGAATTTTCATAGAATACAACTTTATAAATACATGGCTATTCAAGAAAATAAGGATATTTTTACTTCATTTCTTCCTCGGCCTCCCAAGTAGCTCTTCAACCTGTTGGTTTCGCCATAACACTTTCATGGAGGCAATTTCTTTATTTCTCAACTTTCAGACTTGCCGATCAATAATATAAACTGAAATCTCTTCATAAGTCAATTTNAATGAAGGGTTAAGGTATAAACTCTTACCTCTAGGATAAAGACCTAGTGAGTTTTACTTGTTAATCTTCCAAGATTAGAGCAAGAATTGAAGACCAAATTGTTGAAGAACTCTCTCCCACTCTAGGGCACTCTATAACCCTCAAAATATCAGGTTTTTACTCAAACAATGGTACATATCGTCTATTTAATGAAGTAGGGTCACGAAATGGACCGCATAATCACCCTATGGAACTGGGCAAAATTGACTCATCTACAGCCATTATGCGGCCTGCATACCTGTTCTGTGGTCGCATAATGCATCGCAGAACTTTTCTGCGGTTGCATAATGCGCCGCAAACCTGATCTCCAAACTTGCCTAAGCTGCTTCACTCTGCAGCCATTATGCGGTCTGCAGAGTGATTATGCGGCCGCATAGTGGGCCGTAGAAATGTATTTTTTTGCCCGAAAGTTTCCTTTACTTACTAGTGCATTGTTTAACCCAAAACGTTAACACGTAATCCTACTTCGACACCACAAAAACTTAAATTCCTTTGCTAAATTTTACGGGGCCTTACATTCTCTCCCACTTAGGATCATTCGTCCTCGAATGAGGGTCAAAATCTATCATTAGCATTTAATGTCGCCCAACTGTAAATTCACACACACCAGTAGTTTCAAAATTTGGCTAACTCCCTAAATTTCCAAACATTTCGCCAGAGTCTTCCCCGTAACTGGGCCTATCCACCTGTCAGAGAATCCTAGAAACCAATCCTAACAACATATACATAACCGATGATGCAATACAATATAAGAACAACACGAACCGTGGCCTCATAATCAATATATTACTAGAAAAAGAACACCCTTAATATTAACTGTACAAATGATACATAATTCATAGAAGGTAACTCTTAGAATTTTCATAGAATACAACTTTATAAATACATGGCTATTCAAGCAAATAAGGATACTTTTTCTTCATTTCTTCCTCAGCCTCCCAAGTAGCCTCTTCAACCTGTTAGTTTTTCCATATCACTTTCACGGAGGCAATTTATTTATTTCTCAACTTTCGGACTAGCCGATCAATAATAGAAACTGAAATCTCTTCATAAGTCAATTTCTCATTAACTTAAATAGTCTCAACCGAAATAATGAGTTTCAGGTCTCTAACTTCTTTCTTCAACATAGAAAGATGAAACACTAGGTGCACTAGTGACATCTCATGTGGTAGCTCAAGCTTGTACGCCACCTCACCGATCCTCTGAACCATTTTGTACGGTCCGACATACCTCGAACTCAATTTTCCTTTATTACCAAATCTCATTACACCTTTCATGGGGGAAACCTTCAAGAATACCCAATCATCTTTTTTGAACTCTAAATCCCTATGACGAACATCCGAATAGAACTTCTGATGACTTTGAGCAGTCTTCAACCACTCTTTGTTCACTTTTGCGATAGCCTGATGCACGAAGTCTGGCCCTATCGACTCTTCTTCCCTAATCTCGAACCACCCAAAGGGAGATCTATATCTCCTTCCATATAAAGCCTCGAACGACGCCATTTGAATGCTAGCATGATAACTATTGTTGTAGGCAAATTTTATGAGTGGCAAATGATCATCCCAGCTAAATTTGAAGTCTAGAATACAAGCGCACAACATATCCTAGAGTGTCTGAATAGTCCGCTCTGCCTACCCATCAGTCGGCGGGTGAAAGGTTGTATTAAGATTCATCTGAGTACCCAAACCTTGCTGAAATGTCTTCAAATAATTAGCAGTGAATTGTGATCCCCGATCAGAAATGATGGAAACTGGAGTTCTAGGCAACCTGGCTATTTCATTGATATACAACTGAGCATACTGTTCCGCTTTATCGCTAGCCTTAACCGGAAAAAGTGGTCTGATTTTGGGAGTCGATCCACCATCACCCAAATTGAGTCAAGATTACTAGGAGTGCGATGTATTCCTACCACAAAGTCCATATTAATCATTTCCCACTTCCACATTAGAATTTCTATGTTCTATGCCAACCCACCAGGCCTTTGGTATTCGGCCTTCACTTGCTGGAAAATTGGACATCTCGCCACAAAGTCCGTTACATTTCTCATCATATCATTCCACCTATATACTTCCTTAAGATCATCATATATTTTTGTAGAGCCCGGGTGTACGGAATACCTAGAAGTGTGAGCCTCGGTCAAGATTCTATCCTGGAGAACATCTATATTTGGAACACATAGACGCCCTTGGTACCTTAGCGTACCATCACCCATGCCAAGAGAAAAGTCCATGGTCTTATGTTTATGAATCCCCTCTTTCAATTATGCCAACAATGGATCGTTGTATTGCTTCTCATTGACTTCCACAATATGTGATAATTCAGCCCTATTTTGCCCAATCACCCCTCCTTCATTAGAGTCCGCAAGACGAACTCCCAAACTAGCCAATCATTGAACTTCCTTGGCCAATGGCCTTTGATATTCCCCCAAGTGTGCTAAACTACCCATAGATTTCCGGCTAAGAGCATCTTCCACAACATTAGCCTTCCTTGTATGATATAGAATATCAATGTCGTAGTCCATGAGTAACTCAAGCCATCTTATCTGCCTCAGATTCAATTCCTTCTGCTTGAAAATATATTGAAGGATCTTATGGTCCGTGAATATATCCACATGGACCACATATAAATAATGACGCCAAATTTTCAATGAAAATACCACCGCCGCAAGTTCTAAGTCATATGTTGGATAGTTCTTATCATGATTCTTGAGTTACCTAGAAGCATAAGCTATCACCTTTCCATGTTGCATTAATACACACCCATGTCCGATTCTTGAAGCATCACAATATACTACAAACCCATATGTATCCTCTGGTAGAGTCAACATTTATGTCATTGTCAATCTCGATCTCAACTCCTGGAAGCTCCTTTCACAAACATCTGACCATTGGAACTTAATTGCCTTCTGCATCAATTTATTCAACGGAGAGGCAAGAGTAGAGAACCCAACCACAAACATTTTGTAATACCCAGCTAAGAAACTGCAAATCTCTGTTGGAGTTGTAGGACTCAGTCAATTCTTCATAACTGTAATTTTCTTAGGATCAACCTTTATTCCTTCACTAGAGACGACATGACCCAAGAACATGACAGATTCAAGCCAAAATTCACACTTTGAAAACTTTGCATATAACTTGTGTTGATATAGGGTTTGCAGAACTACCTAGAGATGATCAGCATGGTCCTCATGACTTCGTGAATATACAAGAATATCGTCAATGAACACTATCATAAATGATTCAATAAAAGGCTTGAAAACTCAATTCATAAGATCCATGAAAGATGTTGGGGCATTTGTTAGCCCAAAAGATATCACCAAAAATTCAAAGTGCCCATATCGGGTTCTAAAAGTTGTTTTCGGAACATCCTGCTCCCTGATCTTCAATTGGTGATACCCAGATCGTAAATCAATTTTGGATAAGTACTTAGCACCTTGCAATTGGTCAAACAAGTCATCTATCTTTGGCAGTGGGTACTTATTCTTGATCGTGAACTTGTTAAGCTGTCGATAGTCAATACACATTCTCAGTGACCCAACTTCAATCCTTACAAAGAGGACTGGTGCACCCCAAGGAAACACGCTCGGTCGGATGAAACTCTTTTCTAACAATTCCTTCAGCTGATCCTTTAGTTCCTTCAATTTTTTCAGTTCCATTCTGTTGGGTGGAATAGATATAGAATGCGTGTTTGGCATCACATCAATCCAAAAATCAATCTCCCTGTCTGGTGGAATCCCAGGGAGCTCTTCCAGAAAGATTCCCGAAAATTCATTCACAACAGGCACGGACTCGAGTGTAGGTGCCTAAGCACCGGTGTCCGTAACCCAGACCAAATGGTAAATACATCCCTTGTTGATCATCTTCGCAGCTTTAAGGTAAGAAATAAACCTACCCTTTGGCACTACATCACCCCCCTTCAAATCAATGACTGGCTCAATTGGAAATTCGAACCTAACGGTCCTAGTTCAGCTATCAAGCTTGGCAAAACATGAATAAAGCCAGTCCATCCCCATTATTACATCAAAATCGACCATCCCCAATTCAATGAGATCGGCCATGCTGTTCCGACCACGCAACGTGACAAAACATTCCCTATAAACACGCGCGGCCAAAATAGACTCACGAAAAGGTGTAGATAAAGAGAACGACTCATGAAGTTGTTCCAATCTATCCCAAATTCTATAGCAACATAAGGACTGACATATGACAAAGTGGAACCTGGATAAATAAAATCATACACATAATGAGATTGGATAGTCAATATACCTGTGACAACATCTGGACAAGCCTCAAAATTCTGGCGATCCCTCATAGGACAATCCTCCGAACTCTGTGCTCCATCCCTAATTTCACCATGCACTATGGGTGTTGGAGTGCCTCGAGCTGGAGAAGGTCTTCTGGATGTAGTAGCTGCAGAACTGGCTAGTTGTGTTGTGCCCCTGCCCACACCCTAGCAGGACGAACAACAATCCCTCTGAATGTGGCCCCTCAATTCGAACCTGTAGCATATGGGTAAGTCCATGTAGCATATGCCAAAGTGCATCTTTCTACACCTAGGGCATAGGGGCCTTCTCTGCTTCTGGAATCTACCGCCATGCCGACCCTGCTGATAGGAGCACCTGTTGCCCTAACTGGGCCTGAAAAGGCTCCACTACTGCTAACTGAGCCCAGATGGCGGTGCACTAACCGAAGACTGAGCAGAGGAGTGAGATGGCCCTGATAACCCTCCCTTGAATGCTAACCTGCCTCCACCAGAAGAACCACTAAAGTTTCCCGCAGACCGGGCCTTATTACTACCCTCGCGCTCTATTCGGTTCATCAATTTGCGGGTCTCTATGGCTTGAGCGAATGCCATAATACAAATCGGCACACTCTAGGCTCCATAGTGGGCAACATGTAAATAGCTTACTTGGAGAGGTGCGCGAATCTCATATGGTACTCCCACACACTCAGGCTACCTTGCCACAGGCTCTCGAACTCACCGGCACAGGCTGACTTAGTCTCAGTAGGCAAGAAATGATCAATGAAGGCATCGGCAAACTCACCCCACCTCTCAATAGGGCTCCCCTCCTCACGGGACTCCTCCCATAGCTCAAACCAAGAATATGCCACCTTTTTTAGGCGTTAGGAGGCTAACTCCACTACCTTTGTCTCAGTAGCATGCATAACTCGGAGAGTCTTGTGCATCTCATAAATGAAGTCCTTGGAGTCCTCATCTGGGTTAGTACCCGTGAACACTGGAGGATCCAACTGGAGAAACTTGTTCACCCTGGAACTTGTAGATTCCCCTTGGCTGACTAGAAGAAATGGGTGAAACATTTTATCTCAAGTCCTGGGAAGCCACTATTTGAGCCAACATCTTTATGGCTCCCCTAAGATCCCCATCAGAAACATCGAAATCAGAAGCTGGAGCTGGAGCTTGAGGTGGAATTGGTATATTTGTTGGAGGGACCGTTGCACCCTTAGTAGGTGTAGGGGTAGGTGCGATCTGATCAGTTGTAGTAGAATCAGGCAGTGTAGTAACTGGAGGAATATTCTCACTCCTTGGGTTCTCATCCTAATCATTAAATATAGAATTAACTGCCACTCCTGCGGTAATATTGGCTATTTGGCCAGTTTTTGCCTTCTTCTTAGGCGTCATATCCTAGGACACATTAAAACCTTAGGCTCTGATACCAAGTTTATCACGCCCCGAAATCGGGGAACGCAATCGGCGCTCAACCGAGCAAGCCTCTTAGATTTCCGTCTACAAAAACTCGTTCATGAATAAAGAGAATACATATTTTCGTTAATTAGACAATAAGGTGACCATGTCGGTGATACCAATTTCTTACCATTAGTTACATATTTTAGAGTCTAACATTTCACACACATTTTCATGGTCTAAAGTGGAAAAAGAAATTCAAACATAACATAACATTGTTTGACTTCTCCAGCACCAATATACAACCTACACTATATCTACGGAGCCTCTAATAGATACAAAAGAGTATTATAATAGTGCCGGCAACAAGGCCCCGGCTATACCTCAAACACAATATACAAGGAACAAAATATACATGACTCCGAAATGAAGAGGGGCTCACCAAGTCTGCTAGGAAGAGAGTGTACCGCTATCACTAATCAGTGTCTCCATCGAAGATGCAGCACACCCGGCAAAAGGGACGTTACTTTATTTGGAATAGTACTAGTATGAATGACAAAACACCCTATGAATAGAATGATAAATAATACGAGAAAGTACAATCATAATATCAGTGGAAGACTCAAACAACATCAAACTTCAAAATAGGATCAATATTCACAATACCACCGTTCTTTTAGTACGAAGTCTGATGACAACCCGATCGGCTAGGTCTTCTAATTAGAGACATCAGCCACAATCATAATTTACAGCACAATCACCATTATATGTGCGGCATGGCGTCCGATCATGTCCCGATCATCTAGGACGTCTCATTAGAGACATCATCCTTCTTATACCAATCAGCTCATTTCATACTTCTTTCGCATCTTTTTATTTCATTGGCATTAGTGGCCACAATTATCAAATCATTATTGGCACGTCAGTCGTATTTAATATTTCATGCTCACATTTTTCACTTTCAAACATCATCATTATCATCCACAATAAGGCATTTCAAATCAATCAATATTTTTAGTGCACATGTGAGCAATTAAGAATCTTAGGAATATAGAGGTTTTTCACAAATTTTGGCATAATAGCCTTCGTTTGAACTTGACCTGAAGTCGCAACATTATTAATGCACAACCCATACTTTGAAAATATTATCAAATGATAACATAACATGATAAAAGCATCTTAGGATACATATTGAACATATATCTTTCAACACAAGCTTGTTCAGAGTAGCCACTTTCATAATGAACAATTCGGGACCTACATAAATTACATGAATACCGTGGGATTCAATTCTAGGAGAGGAGTTTAGCCAACATACCTTACTAGAGCATCCTTAAACTCTAAAATGTTCCGGAAATCTTAGCAACTTCGATCTATTTTAGAAATATAACAAATTGAACCAAAAATAGGAAGATGATCATGGTTATAACTCATTTGAATATTTTATCAAACACTAGGTGTGCATTAAGGTTTCAAAACCCTTTTTATGGAGGATTCCATTATCCCACAACCCATTCTTTACCATTTTTAGCTCAACAATCTTCCTACACCCCTTGATAACATATGCATGCAAAATAACCAACTCCCATGCCCAAGAATTATCTTACTAATTATCCATTTCTACTTAACTTTCAAAATGAAGGGTTAGGGTGTAGAATCTTACCTCTAGGATGAAGACCTAGTGAGTATTCCTTGTTAATCTTCCAAGATTCGAGCAAGAATCGAAGAACAAATTGTTGATGAACTCTTTCCCATTCTGGAGCACTCTCTAACCCTTGAAATATCATGTGTTTGCTCAAACAATAGTACATATCATTTATTTAATAAAGTAGGGCCGGGTTATAAAACCCAAAACAAATGAAGCTCCGGAACAGGATCTGCGGTTGCATATGCGACCGCATAATTTCCCTCCGGAACTGGGCAAAACTGACTCAGTCTGTGGTCATTATGCGGCCTGAAGACCTATTATGCGGGCGGATAATGCATCGGCAAACTGGTCTGTGGTCGCATAATGCGCCGCAAACCTGATATCCAAACTTGACTAAGATGATTCACTCTGCGGCCATTATGCGATTCGCAGAGTGATTATGTGACCCCATAGTGGGTCGCATAAATGTATTATTCTGCCCAAAATTTTCCTTTACTCACCAGTGCATTGTTCAACCCAAAAAGTTAACACGTAAGCCTTCTTCGGCTTCACGAAACCTTAAATTCCTTTGCAAAATATTAAGGGGGCTTACACAAAATCTTCCCGGAACGAAACTAATCAACCCCATAAGTCATAAAACCATAAACACATATGTGTGAAGAATTAAATGGGGAAACGAGGCGCAATTACACAAAATAACCCTTCGGGTCGTTACATTCTCCCTCTTTTAAAACAAACATTCGTCCTTGAACGTGCATATAGATATGCCTGAAGTGATGAATAGATGAGGATAATGACTTCGCATGTCATGTTCGGTCTCCTAGATCACCTGCTCGACCTGATGACCCCTCCATTGAACCTTTACTGAAGTAATATTCTTTAAACTCAACTTTCGGGCCTTCCTGTCCAAGATGTCTACCGGCTCCTCAGTATAAGTCAAATTCGTGTCCAATTGGAATGAGTTGTAGTCTAAAACATGAGACGGATGCCCATAATACTTCCGGAGCATAAAAACATGAAACACCGGATGAATTGCCGATGCACTGGGAGGCAATGCAAGCTTGTTGGACACATCACCAACTATCTGAAGGATCTCAGAAGGTCCAATATACCTAGGGCTCAACTTGCCCCTATTCTCGAACCTCATCACACCCTTCATGGGTGAAACCTGGAGCAAAACCCGCTCCAACCATAAATTCTACATCACAAACATTCCGATCAACATAACTCTTCTGTCTAGACCAGGTTATACGAAGCAAATCCTGAACCAACTTGACTTTCTCCAAGGCATCTCAAACCAAATCTATGTCCAACAATCTAGCCTCTCCCGGCTCAAACCAACCAACTAGTGAACGACAATGTCTCCTATATAGGGCCTCATTAGGAGCGAACTAAATACTCGATAGGTAGTTGTTATTGTTGGAGAACTCTGCAAATGACAAGAACTAATCCCAAGAACCCCCAAAATCCATAACACATGCATGAAGCATATCCTCTAATATCTGAATGGTGTGCACGAACTGCCCATCCATTTAGGAGTGAAATGTTTTACTCAACTCAACCGTGTGCCTAACTCACGTTGCACAGCTCTACGTACCTCGATCGAAGATAATAGACACAGGCACACCATAGGGACAAACAATGTCACGGATATAGATCTCACCTAGCTGCTCTGAATAATAGGTGGTCACCACCAGAATGAAATGAGCCAACTTAGTCAACCTATCCACAATCACCAATACATTGTCAAATTACTTCAAGGTCCATAGGAGCCTAACAACAAAATTCATGGTAACACACTCCTATTTCAACTCAAGAATCTCAAGTCTCTAAAGCAAACCACCCGGCCTCTGATTCTCATACCTCACATGCTAAAACTTTAGGCATCGAGCCATAAACTCCACCATATCTTTCTTCATTCTCCTCCACCAATAGTACTGCCTTAAATCTTGATAGATCTTAGCAGCACCCGGATGAATGCAGTACCACGAACTGTGGGCCTCCTCAAGGATCAACTCACATAGCCTATCTACATTAGGCACACATAATGGCCCTGCATCCCCAACACACCGTCATCTCAAATAGAAACCTCCTTGGCATTGCCGTGCTATACCATTTCCTTAAGAAAAAGCAAATGGGGGTCGTCATACTAACGCTCTCTGATGCCATCATATAAAGAAGAAGTAGAAACCACGCAAGCAAGAACCCGACTGGTCTCCAAAACATTCAATCTAACAAACTGATTGGCCAAGGCCTGAACATCTAGGGCTAGTGGCCTCTCTACTGCAAGTAGAGATGCCAAACTTCAAAAACTCTATGCCTTTCTACTCAAGGCATCGGCCACCATGTTGGCCTCCCTAAGATAATATATAATAGTGATATCATAGTCTTTAAGCAACCCTAGAAATCTCTGTTGCCTCAAATTAAGATCTTTCTACTTGAACGGATGATGAAGACTCCGATG
The DNA here is from genome assembly GCA_000715115.1 of Nicotiana otophora. Lineage (NCBI taxonomy): Eukaryota > Viridiplantae > Streptophyta > Magnoliopsida > Solanales > Solanaceae > Nicotiana > Nicotiana otophora. Next base: position 81,149 of record AWOL01S0067114.1, read on the forward strand.
ATTGGTACAGACCTCACAGGAGGCTCCGTACAAATAATTCCTCCAAATCTTCAATGCATGAACAATAATTGCCAATTCCAAGTCTTGCACAGTATAATTCTTCTCATGAACCTTCAATTAACGAGACGCGTAGGCAATCACCCTATCGTCTTGCATAACATCGTGTCGAGCCCAACACGCGATGCATCTTAATATATTGTGTAAGACCCCGAACCCGTAGGAAACACCAACACTGGGGTTGTAGACAAAGTAGTCTTGAGCATTTGAAATCTCATATCATACTGCTCGAACAAGCTAAAAGAGGCGCCTTTCTGGTACAATCTAGTCATTGATGCAGCAATGGATGAAAAACCCTTTATGAAATGGCGATAATATCCTGAAAAACAAAGAAAATTCTGAATCTCAGTAGTTGAAGACGGTCTGGGCCAACTCTAAAATGTTTCAATCTTCTTCATATCTGCATTGATCCCCTCACTCAACACCACATGACCCAAAATGCCACTGAATCAATCCAGAATTCACACTTTGTGTATTTTTCATATACTGTGTTCTCTCTCATATTCTGGAGCACGATCCTCAGATACTGCTCATGATCCTCCCAACTGCGGGAGTACACCAATATGTCGTCAATACATATAATGACAAATGAATCAAGATATGGTTGGAATACACTGTTCATAAGGTGTATAAATGTTGACGGGGCATTGGTAAGCCCAACAGACATAACAAGGAACTCGTAGAGACCATACTGAGTCTAGAATGAAGTTTTCGGAATATCTGAATCCCGAATCTTCAGCTGATGATACCCCGATCGCAAATCAATCTTCGAGAACACTCTAGCACCCTGAAGCTGGTCAAATAACTCATCAATACGCAGTAAACGATACATATTATTCACTGTAACCTTGTTCAACTACTGATAATCAATACACATGCGCAAAGAACCATCTTTCTTCTTCAGAAATAGAATTGACGCACCTCACGGCAAAACACTAGGCCGAATTAAACCCTTAACAAGCAACTATTGCAACTACTCTTTCAATTCCTTTAACTCTGCTGCTGCCATATGATATGGTTGGAGTATCAGCACTAACATCTCTCACAAAGGCTAAATATGCATCACACCCTTTCTCAACCATTATCTAGCCTTTAGAAAGGATGCAACCTTCCTAGGAACATAATCCAATGTACCCCTCCACTATAACCACGACAAACCTGGCATAGCTAGTGTCATAGTCTTGGTGGGACAATCTAGAATAACATGATAGGGCGACAACCAGTCCATGCCCAAGATAACATCAAAGTCTACCATATTGAGTAGTAACATATCAACTTGGGTTTCAAAACCACCAATAACAACTAGACACGACCGATACACATAGTCCACAACAATAGAATCTCCCACAGGTGTGGACATATACATAGGAGAACCCAAAGAATCATGAGATATATCCAAATATGGAGCAAAGTAAGATGACACATATGAATAAGTAGATCTCGGATCAAATAAGACTGATGCATCTCTATGACAAAAAGGAACCATACCTGTGATGACTACGTCTGATGCGGCTACCTCCATCCTACCCGAAAAAGCATAGAATATGGCCTGGCCTTCCTGTCTAGGGTGACCTATACCCGCCTTACCCCCACCCCTAACTAGATGTGCAGGTGGAGCCGTAACTGAACAACAACCATGGCCTATAAGTATGTGCACCAGGTTGAATTCGTGGAGTCTACGTAGTCTGTGGAGGTGCACCCCTCTTGAGTTTAGGGCAATCCCTCACTGTATGTCAGGTATCACCATACCCAAAGCAAGCTATAGGTAGGCGTCGTTGTTGAATTGGCCTTGGCCTGGTCGGCTAGACTGACCGCTGAAGGCACCCCATGCAGGAGGTCCACTTGAAAGTGACAGAGCAAATGTGCAAACTAAGACCTCAGAATAGCGGGAGTACCACTAGAAGATAAAAGTGCTGAGTGAACTAGATGGCTCACATAGCCTATACCATGATGGGCTATAGCTGCATTGTGGGCACCACAAAATCCTCTAGTACCTCAAGGCCTTTTTACCTCCTTGTCCTCTCTCTCACCGCCCCACATACCCTCCAATATCCGTGCGATCTCTACCTCCTGCCGGTACGAAGTATCAGTCTCCAAATATCAAACCATGCTGAATCTAATACCATAGTTGAGCCCCTTGATGAATTGGCAGACTCACTTTTTAACTCTAGAAACCAAGGAAGGTGAATGTCTGGACAACTCATTGAATCAGATGGCATATCCTGACACTATCATTGTAACCTGGCACCACTGCTCAAACTTTGTGCCATGCATCCCGAAGGGTTTAGGGAACAAAATCTCTTAAGAACATCTATGAGAAATAAGTCCATGTAAGTGACGTTAAATATGCTGTGCTACCCTCCTTGTAAGCCCGCTACCAGTGATACGCAGATAGCTGAAATGTAGTAAAAGCAACCTTGCTCGTCTCCACAATACTCATGGTGCGGAGAATACGGTGGCACTTCAATAAAACACCATATGCATCCTCTGAAGCTAGGCCACTGTAAGTAGGATGGTGATACTTCTTGAACCTCTCAAGTCTAAGTTTCTCTTCCCCAGATGCCACTGCCCTAACCTCTAGCTAAACTAGAACAATAGGTTACACTGGTATAAACTCTGGGACCTAATCGATATGGACTCGTTGCTCTGAAGTACGGACCGCGAGAGTCTGAGCTCCTCCCCGACTTCAAATGTGGTTGGTGCAAGTGGAATCAACCCCACCTAATCTAAAGTACCGAAAATTCTCAAAAACTATGATAGGGTCTCCTGAATTGCTGGGGTGACAACAGGCGCCTCGGGTGCCTACCCTCCAACTGGAGCTACCGATGGCTCCTCAGGTGCAACTTGGCAAGGTGCTCTAGCTGTATCAAGTGCCCCTCCTCGGCCTATGCCCTCTCGTAGCTCTAGCAGGGGACGCGAGTATCTGATCGTCAGATCCAGCAGTGGGTGTCCTCGCCATTTGTGAGAGAATAGGAAGACAAAGATTCATATTTCAAAGTCAATAAATTCGCAGAATAAGGAATCAAAGATATAGAGTTTCCTTAACAGCTATGTAGCCTGTCGAAGATATGTAAAGACTTCTACGTACCGATCCCAAGACTCTACTAAACTTGCTAATGATCGGTAACACCTATGAACCTAGAGCTCTGATACAAACTTGTCATCACCTCAATTTCCCTCCATAGGATGTCGTGATGGCACCTAGTCTCTAAAACTAGGTAAGCCTAACAAACAAGAAAAATAGAATAAAATAATACTAAAACCTCAAATTAAACTATTACACTATGATAATAAAACTCAACAATACACTAGTCAAACATTACCCCAAAACCCGGTGGAAAAGAGTCATAAGCTCTACAAGAAAGTACTAATAGTCTCGTAATACAACACTATTTTGAAACAAGAAATAAATAGTAGAATGTCTACAAATAGAAGGTGAGTCTGAGGCCTGTAGATGTCGGGTAGACCTTGAAGTATCCAAAAGTAGCTAGTCAAACAACCTCTAGCGTCCGGCACGGGCTGACGTACCTGGATCTGCACAAACATATACAGAAGTGTAGTATGAGTACAGCACAATGGTACCGAGTAAGTATCAAGCCTAACCTCGATAGAGTAGTGACGAGTCCAGGTCAAGACACCTACTAGGACATGATAAACAGAACAAAAGTATATTCACGAGAAGTAATGGAAAAACAGAGAAATTAATGATGATGAAGAAATTTAATATCGTAAACTAATGACAGATTGGTAAGCATAAGATAAACAGAAGGAAGCAATTAATGAGAACCACAAATAGTAAAATATGGACAAAACTTGTAAGACAAGGAAGATTAAAAGCAACAAGAACTTATTCAACCAATAACGCTTCTCAACATCAAACACACAACAAGAATCACAACCGAGGTACCGCCTCGTATTCATCATTTCACAATCACAATCACAATCTTTCCTTACATCACCGCGTGCGCCTTACATTTAGATAGTTTTGAAAACATTTTCCCGGAAATATCTACACGCACTTTAGCCCACCTTATATCGCCACGCATCGCTTCATGTAATTCCCTTATTAGCTACACGCACATAAATCCCACCTTATGCTGCCGCGTGCACTTTAACCTATATCCTTATACCGCCACATACTTTTTAATATCACAATACAATAGCAACTCGCATCACTAGTGCCCATATATCACAACTTGCCGAAAATCAACAATATCAATGTTTCCACAACAATAGTCCATCTCTCAACAACAATGTGCTCAAAAATCTCAACAATAACAAAATGAATGTGAATTTGCTCAACAAGAAAAACATCTCAAGCATTAACAACTCCACCTCAATGTCATAACGGCTTTCACAACTTTAACATCTATAGCTCAACAAGAAGATATTTCACGAAATAATAATTTTAAATAAAATTAATTCAAGAATTAAGGATGTAACATGAAATAACATCAATAAGCATATAAGGTCAAAATAACAAGTAAGAAGTAGAACAACTGTTAATAATATCAAATACAGCATGTAGCGGTAGATTAACACATGTAAGCGTTGATTAACAATGAGGGATACATCATGTTATGCAAATTCATTTGAAGGCATGTAAAGAGTCTACATAACTCAAAATGGTCAAACACCACATATAACTCATGTAACCACTCGTAACCTTCCGTACACGACATTCACATAACACAAATAGCACAATAAATCCCAAATCCTAAGGGGTAGTTTCCTCGCACAGAGTTAGGCAAGATACTTACCTCAACTAGGCCAACTCAACCCTCGGAAATAGCTTTCCCCTAAAATTGCCTCCTTACAACTCAAATCTAACCAAAAGTGACTTAATATCTTCAAACAATGCAAGGGAAAATAACTACAATAGATAAAGATTTGATCTTTGCAAAATTCCCAAAAAGTCAACACCTGGCTTACCATGTCAAAACTTGGGTCCAATGGTAGATTCTGACTATCCATAATCACACGTGTCCATATATGTAATTAGTTTTCAAATCCAAGTCTAAACCGACCCTCAAAACTCAAATTCTCATTTTTTAAAAACTTAGGCTAATTTTCCTAATTTGTCCTCTTTGATTCACATAAATTCAAATTTAAATCTACGATATATTCATGAAATATAGTTAAAAATTGATTACAATCACTTACCCAATGTTGTAGAAGAAAGTCCCCTCTTTAAATCGCATCCTACCGAATCTAGGGTTGTAAAAATGTGAGAAATTAGACTATATCTCGACTTTCCAGCCCTTATGTCCAACTGCAGATTTCGCATTTGTAAACGCTCGCAATTGAAAATCAGGGATCATATTTGTGAATGCTGATAGCCTCAACAGAATTCACAATTGTGATAAAGGCTTCGCAATTGCGAAGGTCGATACCATCGCGAAAGTGACCAAGTGGTCGCAAATGCGACCCAAGCCCAGGCATGTTGACTTTGCAAATGTGAAGGTGTAAGTTACAATTGCGACATCAGACCACCCCCCAACCACCTTCACAATTGTGAGGCTGGTGCTAGCAATTGCGATAATAGATCACCAGCACAACATCAATTCTTTTCAGTTCAAACCAATGTGCGACGTGTTCGAAACTCAACTTAGCCCTCGGGGCTCCAAACCGAACATCCACACAACTCTAAAAATATCATACGAACTCGCTCACGCCATCGACACAAAAATATCATCTAGAACCACAAATCGGGCATCCAAATGCATGGATTTCAAAGTAATGTTCAAAATTTCTAGAATTGCAACTAAGCATCAAAATCCTATCAAATCAACTCGAAATGACACCAAAACTTGCAGACAATTTCTAAATAGCATACCAAAACTATTTCAAGTCCCAAAACCAAATTCCAAATCCAATAGACAAAATTCAACATATGGCAAAACAACACAAATTTTCGGCAAATATGGTCAAACTACAAAATCTTAAATTTCCAATTTTTGGCAAAACAATAAAAATCAACCTACGTGCCTCTGAATTTGATTATGGCCACACACACAAGTCCAAAATCATGATATGAAGCTATCAGAGGCATCAAAATACCATTCCGGGGTTATTTTAACAAAAGTCAAACATTAGTCATCATAATTAGTGCTAGTCGAGTTGTACATAGACTCCCACCTATAAGTATCCTTTATAGTACCTTTTGTTTCTCGGTGATACTGAAATTTGTATAGTTATGCATCTGAAACAACTCAGATCATCAGCTCTATCTCTGATGACAAACCTTGTAACAAATTGACCGATCATTTGGTGTATTATAGCCCCGTTTCCCTATTTGATGTTTCCAGTAGTTTCGTTTGATGTGTTGTGACTTGCGAGGATGGTTAATATGGTTATGGGAAAGTTTGAGAGTGAATTGGAATACTAAGTTCTATTATGGAAAGCTTAAGTTGTAACAGTTTACCAAGGTTTGATTTTTGAGTAGACGACCTCGAAATGGTGATTTAATTATTTTAATAGGTTTGTATGTTAGTTTTGGACTTTGGTATATATATGGAATTATATTTGGATATTCCTAGAACATTTTAGCTTTATTTGTTTAAAGTTAGTAATTTGAAGAACTTAGGAGTTGGTAGGTTTGGCTGATAGTTGACATTGATGTTATCGGACTCCACTTGGTATTTCCAGTTGGATAGGTTCATTTAGTTTATTGGGACTTGTGTGCAAATTTTGGTTGAAATCCAAAAATTGTACGCATGATTCGGGAGTGTTTGGAAAAGTCGGATAGTTTGGAAGTTAAGAGATGGATTTTGGCCTTCGATTTGTAATTTGGATGTTATTAGTGGTGTTTTGAGCATTTAGATAGGTTTCAATTAGTATTAGGATTTGTTAGTATGGTTGGATGAGGGTCCGGGGCTTGAGTGTGTTTTGGATTGATTCTCGACCATTTGAGAGTCTATTAGATCAGCTGGTTCTAGTGCGCCGCACCTATGGATAGAAGGTGCGATGGTGCGAGGTCACACCTGCAATGGGTTTGTTCGCACCTGCGAATGCAAGCCTTGGAATGGGGGACCACATATGTGGAGTTTGCATTGCTAAAGTGATGGTCAGCCAGTGAAGTGAAGCTCGCATATGCAAGCATGGGTAACGAAAGAAGTATCGCAGATGCAATATTTTGTACCGCAGATGCAAAATGACACATGTCATTATTATATTTTGAGGGTTAACTCATTTTTCACTATTTTGAGTTTTGAAGCTCAGGAAGATTCAATTTCGGAAGGGATTTTCACTACTACTTTGAGGGTAAGTAATTTCTACATGATTTTGGAATCTAATAATATATTTGGACTCCTAGGGTTGTGGGTAATATGGAACCTCCACTTGACTCAGGTGTTTACCACGTGGGCCCAAGTTGACTTTTGTTCACTTGTGAGGATTTGATTAAATATTGAAGCTTTATTGTTTGAAATTGATTCCTATGGCTTTGTTTGTCATTATTGAATTGTATTTGACGAGATTCAAGTCATTTGTAGGTCAATTTGAGAGGAAAAGATATTTATGAAGGTTAAAGCTTACCAGGTGGAGGTAAGTCTCTTGGCTATACTTGTAAGATGAAATTCTCCCCATAGGTGATCTATTTGCAACATGTTACTTGATTTAGGAGTCATGCATATGTGAGGTGACGAGCGTATATGAGTAGCTAGGGAATGACCATATCCGTTGGAGTTTGGCTTATGACTATGCCTTGTTTGGACTATATGAACTTATTGTTCATGTTTTATTGATTCTTGACTACGTGAAGACTCGTAATAGTGGCTAAGAAACCTGCTTAAGGTTATGAGTTGTTCAGCTGCGCATAAATAATTATTTTTTGATATTGAGCCTTTTTGTTAAGTCGTAGCCATATACTTGTCTCATTGATTCATGATTTGGTGTTTACATGGCTTAATTCATTCATGCTAAATATTATGAAAAGACTTTTGAATGACAAAATTGCTAATTAAATTGTCTAGACGATTGAATTACATGATTAGCCATAGCCATCTTTTAGCCATATGAGTTTTATCCGCATTTGTATTGTTATGATTTGGTGCCTCTTAATTATATTATTTCATACATATACGCATGAGTTTGAGAGTTGAATATTGGAAAAAGATGAGAAATTTGGCCCGGCGAATGTCGTGAGAGGATATTGATTATTGATGATATTGTAATTGAATCGGGTTGCGCGCCGCAACGATAGTTTATTGGTATCCGGCTACGATGCAACGGTAGTGTGAGTGGATCGGGTTATATGCCGCAATAGTATTATTATTAGTGGATCGGGTTGTACTCCATAACTGTGCTTGGATATGGATATGTCCTCCTGTAGTCAGGTGATTACCCATGTTACTTTGGGCCCTTTGAGCTCAGCACCCAGATTGGTGCTAGTTTGGACACTTGGCCAATGTCAGATATATGAATTTATGCAATGAGATTTGGGATTGGGTTGTGAGCATGCATTGGCATATTAGACTCATGTAGTGGCTCTTATTTATTTATAATTATTTAGTGACTCATATCATGGTTATGAAATGATTTGAAATGACTATTATTGTGTTCTATCTCTTGTTGAGAAGTATGTCTACATACTAGCTTTATTATATCATTACCGGTGGACATAATTCATGATATCATGCTTTATTCCATGTGTTATTTATGCTTCATATTCTTATTGAGCTTAGTAAGTGTCATTATCAACCTCTCGCCACTACTTCTTCCAGGCTAGACTTGATGCTTATTAAGTACCGTAGTTTTGTACTCATACTATACTTCTACATATTTTTGTGTTGGTATTAAGGCAGGTTTTAGTGGTATTCACCCAGTGGAGTAGGAGTTCTATTTGGAGACTTCGTGGTGAGCTACTTACATGATTGGATCTGCAGCACCTGAAGTTCCCCTTCCCTACTCATTTATATTTGTCTATGTATTGTTGTTATTTCCGAGCAGACGTAGTATTCAGCTAGGATTGTGTACTCTTGTTAAATGTCAGTATGTATCGACGAGAGTCTATAAGGTTTAAGAAACTTCCAATTTCTTGATTCCTTGTAGTGCGTTGATTATTGTCTTAGCTTGAATTCTCTCTTCTTCTCACACATAGATGGTTAGAACGCACACTTCAGCAATGGTAGGTGATGGAGAGGTAGTACCATCGGCTGTAGCCATGAGGGGTAAGGCTCGGGGGTAGCCATGAGAAGAAGTTGTATTAAATTCTTCAAGTGTGAGCTTTGGCAGGATTCAGCTATATTCTTGGGCCACGTGGTCTCTAGTGATGGGATTAAGGTGTATCCGTAGAAGAATAAGGCATCTTAGAGTTGGCCTAGACCTTCTACCGTGACAACGATCATGTATTGTTTAGGTTAGGCAGGCTGATACTGTTGCTTTGTGGAAGGGTTCTCATCTATTGTAGCTCCATTTACCAAGTTGTCTTAGAAGGGGCTCCGTTCATATGGTCTAATGAGTGCAAAAGATAGCTTTGAGAAGCTCAAGACTATTTTGCCTAAAGCTCCAGTTTTGATGTTTCCTTCAAGATCAGGATATATACTATCTATAGTGCTGCTTCACGCATTGGCCTTAGTTGTGTGTTGATGCCAAATGGTGAGTTAATTGTTTATGCATCGCGCCAGTTGAAGCCCTATGAGAAAACTATTCGGTTCATGATTTGGAGTTGACATCTTTATTTCATGCACTCAAGATTTGAAACTACTACTTGTATGGTGTGTCTTGTGAAGTTTATAGTGATCATCGGAGTCTTCAACATTTGTTCAAGCAAAAGGACTTGAATTTGAGTCATCGGGGGAGGTTGGAGTTATTGAAAGATTATGATATCACTATCATGTATCATCTAGAGAAGGAGAATATTATAGTGGATGCTTTGAGTAGGAAGGCAAAGAGTATGGAGAGTTTGGTATTTATTCCATCTGTAGAGAGGACTGTGTCTATGGATGTGCAGACCTTGGCTAACAGATTAATGAGATTGGATATTTTTAAGCCTAGTAGAGTTTTGGCTTGTGTTGTTGTGTGGTCGTCCTTGCCCAAGCACATCAAGGCTCGCTAGTATGATGATTCTTAGTTGCATGCCCTTAAGGACACGATATTGCGAGGTGGTGCTAAGGAGGTATTTATTGGCAATGATGGTGTTTTGTGAATTCGGGTTTGGATTGTGTTCCTAATGTGGAGGGTTTAAGGGAGTTGATTCTTGAAAAGGCTTATAATTTGTGGAGTTCTATTAATCCAGATGATACAAAGATGTATCGTGATGTGAAGTATAATTATGGGTGGTGGAGGATAAAGAAAGCCAATGTTAGACGTGTCTCACGGTGTTTGAATTGTTAGCGGGTCAAGTACGAGCATAAGAAAATAGGTGGTTTGCTTTAGAGGTTGGATATACCGTAGTGGAAGTGGGAGCAAATTACTATGGACTTTGTGGTAGGCTTACCACGGACCTTGAGGAGGTGTGTTGTTGTTTGAGTTATTCTGGACAAATTTACTAGTTATTGTGGACAGAGTGACTAAGTTTGCTCATTTCATTTCGGTCATGACTTCTTATACTACAGAGAAGCTGGCTCAGCTCTACATTATAGATATTGTCCATCTACATGGTATGCTTAATTATATAATGATGGATCCTGGAACTCAGTTCATATCGCACTTTTAGACAACTGTGCAGCGTGAGTTGGTCATGTAGGTGGAGCTGAGCACGAGATTTCACCCTTAGACGGATGGAAAATCCTAGCGGACCATACAGATACTTGAGGATATGTTTAGAGTCTATGTTTGATGAGTTTAGGCTAGTGGGATCAAATTCTACCATTAGCAGAGTTTTCTTACAATAACATCTACCAACGAGTATCCACATGGCTCCGTATGAGGCCTTGTATTAGAGGCGGTGTCGCTCTACGGTTGGTTAATTCAAGATTGGTGAGGCTAGGTTATTGGGTACACATTTGGTTCATGATTCTTTGGATAAGGTGAAGTTCATTTATTAGCGGTTTCTTACAGCGCAGTCCAAGCCGGAGAGTTATGCTGATAGGAAGATTTGTGATAGGCTTACATAGAGGGTGAGAAGGTCCTTCTTAGAGTTTCACCTATGAAGGCGTGATAAGGTTTGGGAAGAATGGCAAGTTAAGCCCTTTGCATAGTGTCCATTTGATATTTTAGAGAGAGTTAGTGAGTTGGCATATAGGCTTGATTTGCCACCTAGCTTGTCGGGAATTCATCTTGTATTCCATGTTTTCATGAAAATTAGTCATGTGTATTGGGTTTCAGTTCAGTGCAGTTGGACGAGAACCTAGCTTATGAGGAAGAGCTGGTAGCCATTTTGGATAGCCACGTTCAGTAGTTGAGATCAAAAGATGTTGTATTAGTAAAGGTTCAGTGGAGAGGTCAACCAGTAAAGGAAACTACTTGAGAGACCGCACATGATATGTAGAGAAGATATCCCAATCTTTTTTGCATCCTAGGTATGATTCTAAACCCGCTCGAGGAGGAACGTTTGTTTAAGAGAGAGAGAATACAACAACCTGACATGTCGTATTGTGTATTAGAGCCTCGTTCCCCTATTTGATGCTTCCCATAGTTTCTTTTGATGTTTTGTGACTTGAAGGAATGGTTGGTTTGGTTTACGGAAAGTTTGAGAGTGAATTAGAACACTTAGTTTCATTTTGTAAAGGTTAAGTTATAAGAGTTTACCAAGGTTTGACTTATAAGTATACAACCTCGAATTGGATTTGGAGGTTACTAGAAGGTTTTGGCTCTATTTGCAGAAGCTTGGCAATTTCAAAAATTGGAGAGTTGGCAGGTTTGGCCGATAGTTTGCTTTCATGTTATTAGACCCTGATTGGTGTTCTGGGACCTTGGATAGGTTCATTTAATTAATTGGGACTAGTGTGAAAAGTTTGGTTGAAATCTGGAATGTTTGGGCATGATTCAGATGTGTTTGGCGAAGTTGGATAGTTTGGAAGTTAATAAATGGACTTTGATCAAAGATTCATAGTTAAGATGTCATTCGTGGTGTTTTGATCATTTGAATAGTTTTGGATAAGGTATTAGAACTTGTTGGTGTGGTTGGATGAGAGCCCGAGGGCTCGGGTGTGTTTTGTAATGATTCCATATAATTTTAGAGTTAATGGTATAAGCTCGCTCTGGTGTGTCACAACTACGGATAGAATGTGTGCAGGTACGAGGTCGCACCTACAGTGGGTTTGTTTTCACATGCGAAGGCAGTCCTGGGTGTGGGGGACTGCAGATGTGAGAGTTTTGGTGCAGAACCGATGGCGTGCCTGCAAGGCATTGTGCGAAGCAGCGACTCTGAGATGCGGAGTTTGCATCGCAAAAGCGATGGTCGACCAGTAAAGTGCAGCACGTAGATGCGAACATGGTCTTGTAGAAGCGCTATTGCAGATGCGAAATGGCTGGTAGCATTATTATATTTCTAGTGTTAGCTCATTTTTCACTATTTTGAATTTTGGAGCTCGGGAAGAGGAATTTGTTTATGGGAGTTTCACTACTACTTTAAGGGTAAGTGATTTCTATTTTGATTTCGATTATATATCTTGTATCCCAATGGATTTATACACTTAGATTATTGAATTTGAAAGAGAAATTTGGATTTTTGTCGAAAATATAAGATAGTGTAATTTTGGGATTTGAGGGTCAATTTGGACTCGGTTTTTGAATCTAATCACATATTTGGACTCATGGGATTATGGGTAGTCGAGATCTACCCCTAAATTGGGGTTTTGACTATGTGGGTTCAGTTTGACTTTTGTTGCCTTTTGGGGATTAGATTGAAGATTGAAGCTTTATTTTGTGAAATTGATTCCTATGACTTTGTTTGACGTTAATGAGTTCTTTTTGAATATATTCGAGTTGTTTGGAGGTCGATTTGATAGGAAAAGCTATTTAGGAAGGTTGAAGTTTACGATGTTGAGGTAAGTCTCTATTCTATCCTTGTAGGAGGGAATTCTCCCCATAGGTAATTTATTTGATACATGTTGCTTGATTTAGGAGCCACGCATATGCGAGGTGATGAGCATATATGCGTAGTTAGGCTATGACCATATCCGGTAGATTTTGGCTTATGATTATTCCTTCTTTGAACCATATGAAATTATTATTCGTGTTTCATTGATTCTATGATTACGGGATGATTCATAATTGTGGCTTAGAAGCATACTTAAGGTTATGACTAACTGGGAAAAAATGATTATTTTGCCATATTGAGCTTCCCGGTTAAGCTGTAACTGTCATGACCCAAAATGCATAATAGGTCGCGAAGTCGCTAGGCAAGCCTATAAGTGAAACTACTATTTATTAACCCCTTTTCAACATTTAAACTAAATAGTTTCCTTTTAAAAGAACAAAATGAGTAAAATCTCATGTAATCGTACATACTCTTTTCTTAACAAAATACCAGCATAAACAGTATACCCACTTTTGTGAGAGAAATGATAAGTATAGCAGTGATAAACACAAGTAATAAACAAGGTAGAGAGAGACTCTGGTGCTGCAGATCGTAGCAAGGCAAGCAACTCAGACTAAGTCTCCGTATATGATCGGCTAAGCGCCCACGTGACCACTGATAATACATGTCTCAGTACCTGTACATTCAGTGCAGAAGAGTATTTGTGAGTACGAAAAACAGCACGTACCCAACAAGTATCTAGTCTAACCCCTTGAGCCCACATGCCCAAATTTTGGAAATTTTTGAATATAAATGTTACCCATGACCTCACAAACTCAAATATATAATTTATTCCCAATTACATAATCAATTTTGTGGTCAAATCTTATTTTTACCAAATCATAGGTTCTAACAAAATCTCACACTTTTTCCCTTAATTGATGTAAATCTACCCATAATCTGTGTATTTAACTCAAGAATTGATAGGGTTCACTTCCCTCTTGATGTTGAGGAGAATCCCCCACAAAATGCTTTCAAAGTCACCCAAGACTAAGTAGAAAATGAGGGAAAAGAGGCTAAGTCCCGTAATAAAAGCCATTGCACCAGTTGTAGATGTTGTATTTGCGACATCAGGATCGCAAATGTGACAATGCATCGCAAATGCGACAATGCATCGCAAATGCGAAGCCTGACCAACTCTGCCAAGGCTGCAATTGCCACCCAAATCTTAGAAAATGCGAAGATGGGCAGCTCGCAAAGGTGACAAAAGAGATCGCAAATGTGAAACATGCCACGTCTAGGTGACATCGCAAATGCAAGAATATGATTCGCACATGCGAACACAACATCACATTTGCGAGACCTGAAGTACCATACCAGAAACCAAAAAAACTGAAATCCTTCCAATACTTCGAACCACATTCGTAACTCACCCGAGCCCCCGGGGCTCCACACCTGCCATCCACACAAGTCTAAAAACATTATACAAACTCCCTCGCATGATTGAAATACTGAAATAACATCTAGAATCACGAATCAGATGCCAAAACATATAAATTCAATCATGACACTCAAGAACTTCTAAAAACACATTTGCGTATCCGATTCTTATCAAATCAACTCGAAATGACGTAAACTTTTGCGTACAAGTCATAAATGGCATAACAGACCTATTCCAACTTCCAGAATCAAAATCTGAGCCCAATATCAATAAAGTCAACTCCCAGTTAAACTTTTCAACCTTCCAAACCTTCAACTTTCTAACTTTCATCAGTTCAAGCCGAAACGACCGACGAGCCTCCAAATCAACATTCGGACATGCTCCTATGTCCAAAATCTTCATACAAACCTATTTGAACCTTGAAATCCTGGTTTCGAGGTCGTTTAATCAAAATGTTAACTCAAGTAAAACACCACCTTAGGCTACTATGAAGGAACTAAGTATTTCGATTTCAATTCGAACCCTTCCAAATATAAGCCAACCATCCCTGCAAGTCATAAAATAGTAAAAGCACATACGAGAATCTTAATTAGGGGAATGGGGATCCATAAAGCAAAATAACCGGTCGGGTCGTTACGTTCTCCACCTCTTAAACAAACGTTCGTCCTCGAGTGGGTCTAGAATCATACCTGGAGTGCTGAATAAGTATAGACATCTGCTCCTTAAGTCCTTCTTGGCCTCCTAAGTCGCTTCCTCGACATGTTGACTCCTCCACTAGACCTTTACCACAAAAATCTTCTTAGACCTCAACTGGTGAACTTGCCTGTCAATAATGGATATTGGCTTCTCTTCATCACCCAGACTCTCATATAGTTGAACTGTGTTGTAATCTAACACATGCGACCTGTCGGCATGGTACCTCCGGAGCATAGACACGTGGAAAACTGGATGAACTCCCGATAGGCTGGGAGGCAAGGCATTCTCGTAAGCAACCTCCCCAACTCACCTCAGCAACTCAAATTGGCCAATAAACCTTGGGCTCATGTTTCCCTTCTACCTGAACCTCATGATACCCTTTATTGGTGAGACTTTCAAGAGAACCTTCTCGCCTACCATAAACGATAAGTCACGCACCTTCTGATCCGCGTAACTCTTCATTCTGATCTCTGTCGTGCGAAGCCACTCCTAAATCAACTTAGCCTTCTTTAAAGCATCCTTCACTAAATCAGTTCCATATAACTTAGCCTAGCCGGGGTCAAACCATCAGTTGGGCAAATGATATCGCCGACCATATAAAGCCTCAAGTGGAGCCATCTCGATGCTGGACTGATAACTATTGTTATAAGAAATTTCGGCCAAGGTAAAGAATCTATCCCACTACTCTCCGAAGTCAATAACACATGCTCTAAGCATATCCTCTAGATTCTGAACTGTCTGCTCGACTGCCCGTCGGTTTGCGGATGAAAAGTTATGCTGAGTTCTACTCGGGTACACAATTTTCTCTGTACTGCTCTCCATAAATGCAATGTGAACTGCGGTCCTCTATTTGATATGATGGAAAAAGGCACACCATGCAACCGAACAATCTCCTGAATGTAAATTTGGGCCAGCCTCTCTGAAGACTAAGTAGTCACTAGAGGAATAAAATGTGCCGACTTGGTCAGCCTATCGACAATGACGTAGACGGCATCAAACTTCATCAACATCTGCGGAAACCTAGTTAAGGGTGCTACAATAGACGAAAAGCCCTCCACAAACCGACGGTAATAACCTGCTAACCCCAAGAAATTCCTGATCTCGGTCGCAGTGGTTGGACAAGGCCAACCCTAGACTGCCCCAATCTTCTTGGGATACACCTTAATACCCTCACATGATCCAACATGCCCCATTAAAGCCAAGGAATCTAACCAGATTTCGCACTTGGAGAACTTAGCATAGAGCTTCTGTTCCCGCATGGTCTGAAACACTAACCTCAAATGTTACTCGTGCTCTTATGTACTTTGAGAGTAGATCAATATTTCATCAATGAAGACAATGACAAATGAGTCAAGACACGGCTTGAACACTCGGTTTATCAAATTCATAAACGATGTCGGGGCATTAGTCAAGCCGAAGGAGATCATTAAAAAACTCATAGTGGCCATATCTAGTCTGGAAAGCTATCTTTGGGATATCCACAGGACAAATCTTAAGCTAATGATACCCAGATCTCAAGTCGATCTTAGAGAACACCTTGGTACCAGTAACTAGTCAAACAAATAATCAATGCCTGAAATTGTTCAACTGGTGATGATCAATGCATATACGCATACTCTCATCCTTCTTTTAAACAAACAATACGGGTACGCCCCAAGGCGACACACTAGGTCTGATGAACCCCTTCTCAAGCAACTCCTAAAGCTTCTCATTTAACTCTCTTCGCTCCTTCGAAGCCATACGATAAGGTGAAGTACAAATAGGTTACATGCCTGACACCAAATCAATGTCGAAATTGGTATCTCGATCCGGCAGCATACCTGCTAGATCACCAAGAAATACATCGAAAAAACTATCGTACCACCGACACTAAATCTAACGCGGGAGTCTTTGTAGTAGTATCCCAAACAAAGGCTAAGTAGGCCAAACAAACCTTCTCGACAATATGTCGAGCCTTCAAGAAAGAAATAATTTGGCTGGAAGTACCAACATGCGAACTTCTCCACTCTAATCTGGGCAACTCAGGCATTACCAATGTAACTGTCTTGGCATGGAAATTGTTACAACCCATGTTTTCGTACGTACGAGTCGTCATAAGTCAATTGATGTAAGCTC
>AWOL01S0067115.1:0-42242 GCA_000715115.1 Nicotiana otophora
ACACACACACACACACTTCATTGTAATACTTTAACTATATATATAGCTTGTTATAGTATATATATATATATATATTTTTTTGTGTGTGTGTGTGTGTGTATATATCACACGCTTCGTTGTACTACTTTAACTACATATATAGCATGTTATATATAATATATGTTAGTGTATTCATTATTTGTATTACAAAAGTATTAACGAATTACATTTATATTATTTAGATAGTAAATATAAAAGTAATTCGAAAGTTTGACCAATGTTGACGTAATAACCGACCAACTTTGATCGGTTATTTTGCAGAAAATAATAATTACCGACCAAAGTTGGTCGGTAAATGCTTACCCTACATTAACCGACCAACGATAATTTTAAATATAAATTCTTAAATATTATAAAACATTTTAAACAATAAAATAATTATTAAAATTTAAAACATTTGGTCCAGATTACCGACCAACGTTAGTCGGTAATCCAAAATTTTCTTGTCTGACCAGCTGGGTCAATTCGTTGACCAATTTACCGACCAACGTTGGTCGGTATTTAGTTTAACAAAATGTAAAAAACATTTTTTCTAAATTTCGTCCAAGCTGGACAGTTTTTGGTCGTTGTTTTTGACCGAGAAACGTTGATCGGAAATATTTGGTCGGTTTTTCGCAGATTTTTAGTAGTGATATACTAAATCCAAATAAAGGTCAAGTTTTAAGTCCAATTGTCATGACCCAAAATCCAAACCTATCGTGATAGCGCCTATCTCGATACTAGGCAAGCCGACAACCTCATTAATCCACAATTTCTTTTAAGTTTGAAAATATAATATTTTAAAGTCAATACAAAAAAACTTCATTAATATCGACATAAAATACTCCCAAAACCCGGTGTCACTGAGTACATGAGCATCTAAATGATAACAAAGTCTGACTGATAAAAACACTGTCTTAAAAATGTAGAACAATACAACAACTGAAAAGAAGAGAGTTAAGGTCTGCAGATACCAAGCAGCTACCTCGATAGTCTCCACAAATAAAGCTCCGAAAAACTAGCAACCGCTGTGTCCGGAGGTACTTGGATCTGCACACGAGGTGTAAGGTGTAGTATGAGTACAACCAACTCAACAAGTAACAATAATAAATAAGGAACTGAAAGTAGTGACGAGCTTCACAGCTGAGTCCAATTACAGTAATTTCCAACGTAAGATTTAGGGCATGCTTTCATGTTCAACATTTAGCACTCAACATTTATTTCATATCAAGTTCGACTGAAAAAGAAGATAATATCTTTCAGAAATCTCCAACATAATAATATATGACAATTGTAGTGCAATAAGAATGAAATCATAAGCATCCTCCCAGGACCACAGTCACTCAACCATTTCATTCTCTCAGCACTCATCACTCGCACTAGTAGGTACCTGCCCTCACTTGGGTATGTACAGACTCCGGAGGGACTCCTACAGCCCAAGCGCTATAATCCGCATAGACAACTCACGTGCTGCAAGGACAACTCACGTGCTATAGTATCAATATCTGGATCCACACAGACAACTCACGTGTTGCACGGATAACTCATGTGCTATAGTATAATATCTGGATCCGCACGGATAATTCACGTGCTGCACGGATAACTCACATGCTGCACGAAAAACACACGTGCTATAGTATAATATCTCACAATCAAGCCCTCGGTCTCACTCAGTCATAAATCTCTCCAGCCTCGCTGGCTCTCAATAATCATGAAATCATCCCAAACAACAATTATATGATGCAACAATAATGAACAATAGAGACTGGATAAAATAAACAAGTAAACTGTGACTGAGTACAAAACAATAATTAAGCAGATAGTTCAACATATACACGACCTCTGTGGGTCCCTACAACGCCAACGTATAATCTACATGATTTTGTAGTTCAATTTCTCTATTACATGGAGAATGTACAGATAACAACAGATTATTCAACTACACAGTTCCATGAAATTTGACCAAGTCACAATTCCTACAGTGCACGCCCACACGCCCATCACCTAACATGTGCGTCACCTCAAAACCGATCACATAACACATAAATCCGGGGTTTCATACCCTCAAGACCAAATTTAGCATTGTTACTTACCTCAAACCGTATAATTCTTTATTCCGCTATATCTTTGCCTCGTGAATTGGCCTCCGAAAGCCTCGTATCTAACCACAATTAATTCGACTCAGTCAATGCCAATTATTGAAATTAATTCCATAAGGAAATACTAATTTTCCAATAAAATCCGAAATTTAACTCAAAAATCGCCCATGGGCCCCACGTCTCGGAATACGATGAAAGTTATAAATTATGAACGTCCATCCAACCACGAGTCCAACCATACAAATTTTACCAAATTCCGACATCAACTCGACCCTCAAATCTTCAATTAAAGTCTTTAAAGATTTCTATCATTTTCAACCCAATCTTTACCCATTTGAACTCAACAATCTTTCCACAACCTTATTGGTATGTGTATGTATAAATAATACTCTTAATAACCCAAGAATCATATTCTTAATCACCCATATTTTACTCCAAACTCGAAATTAAAGAATTGGCGAAAGGAATTCTTACCTCTTTGAAGCCCTAGCAAGATTCTTGTGAAATCTTCAAGCCTTGAACAAAAATTGATGGATAAATGACTAAATCTTCACTTTATCTCTCTAAAATGCTCTCACCTCTCTCTAAAATATCATATGAAACCCTTCAAAATGACCCCAATAGTGTTTTACAAGAATAGGATCGGGTTTATAAAACCAAAAAAATGAAGCCCCGAAACACACTCTACGGTCGCTTATGCGATCGCAAAATTGATATGCGGTCTGCATATCGGCCGCAAAAATTGGTGCCCAAAACTGGAGGGTCTCCTACCTGGTCTGCGGTAGTTATGCGGCCAGCAGATCTGTTCTGCAGTCGCATAATGCACCGCAGAACTGATCTGTGGTTGCATAATGTACCACATATCTTCCCCCAAGCTGCCCCGTCTCTGATTCACTATGCGGCCATTATGCGGTCCGCAGAGTGATTCTGTGACCGCATAGTGGGCCGCAGAAATGAATTTTTATGGCAAAAATTCCTTTACTCCCTAGTGCATTGTTCAACCCAAAAAATTCCGAGCCGCGACGAGCTAGCTCGCTGCGAGAAATTTCTACAACCTTTGTACTAATTAATCTACCTCGACACCACAACACCTTTTCAACTTAAGTTCTAAACCTTGGAACTAAATGTTCCACATCATTCCAAAACCTCACCGGACCCGAGCCGATTACTCCGGCAAGTCGAATAACAACCGTAAGGCATAATTTGAGTAGCAAATGGAGGAATAGGGTTATAATACTCAAAACTACCGATCGGGTCATTACACCAATATGGATTCAAATTAAAGGCTAATTGTATTTGGGGTACTCTATTTGATGGACTCCAAATTTAAGCTCATTTCACTAGCTCAAGGACCAAGTGGCAATTACTTCATATTAAAGCCCAATCTAATGCGATATGTCAAATTACATGGCACCAAGTCAATTGAGGTAGCCAATAGAATCCTGCCATATGTCGAGCGACGTGGAATCCCAAGTCAAGTCAAATGGCCAATCCAAGCTCGCCAATTATAGATACAAGTGATTGATTCATAATTAAACAAATCAATCAATCAAAATAAATGTTGTTGACTTTATCACAGCTTTCTATAAATACCAAAGGACACCATAAATGCATCAAGGAAGTTGAAAGAAAGCTGGAGAAGCTTTGAAGGAAGCATTCAAAACTTCATGTACATCAGCGATCTTCGTCCGTAATCAAATCCAACAACAAAGTGCAAGTCAAGAATCCAGGCGAGCGGTTCCGAGTTTTCCATTTGTGGCAACTAAATCTCAAATCTAGGTTCATGATTGACCTCTGCTAAACCTTATTATCATGTCTGTGTAAAAACATAAAAGCAATACATATTCTTAGGCAAACGAGGCTAGTCAAATAATAATATAATATTGAAGTATTCCAGGTGTCGAATTCACATGGATCAGGATGTAATCACATCTAAGGTTAAAACCTTTTTAACCTAAAACCAAATAGAGCAAAGGTTAATTATTGTTGAAGACTAATTTACCAAGTAGAAAATTATCAATATTAAAAGGATAATCTAGGTCATGAAACATGATGGGGGAAGATTCAAGTCATGCACTTGAAAAGCTTCGTGAGGCGCAAGATAAAGGAGATTCCTTTATAAGGCAAGTGCTTATTGCCAAAGATCCGCAAGTATCATCCGAAGTATTGATTTTTATAAATTGATTGAAGAAGTTCAATGAGGGATTGATTAAAGATAAGTACGAAGTTGCTACCAAGTTTTTTCTTATATATGTGAAACCATACACTTCAAGAATTGACAGCTTGAAGATGTCGTTAGGCTATTAACTTCCAAAGTTTCAACAATTTGATGGAAAAGGTAATACTAAACAACATGTTGTGCACTTCGTAGAAATATACAACAATACTGGGACTTATGGATATTACCCTATCAAGTAATTTGTCTGCTCCATAAAAGAAATTGCCTTTGGTTATTACACGAATCTCGAGTCTGGCTCCATTAATAGCTGGGAGAAACTTGAACATGAATTTCTCAACCTCTTCTATAGCGTAAGGTATACTGTCAGAATTATTAAACTCACAAACACACATAAATACAAGGATGCACCAGTCATTAATTTTATCAATCGATGGAGAATACAAGCCTAAACTACAAGACAAACTTAGTGAAGCTTCTGGAATAGAAATGTACTTCCAAGTAACGCATTAGAGACTTTGCTATATCCCACATGGAATCAATCCTAAGTAATTTGAAGAATTAGCTACACGTGCACATAATATGAAGTTAACCATGTCTTCAAGTGAAAATCAAGAACCGCCTATTTATGAACCTCGCAAAGGGAAGGATAAACAAAAAGTAAAGAAAGGGAAAAAGATTGTGCCAAAGTCTGGGATCAAAGAATCAATGAATGTTAACGCCTCATCACTGAAGGCCACTACAAAATTGAGCAAGACTCAATGTGTAGAGACAATATCCTTGCAGTGTAAGCCCGAATGAAATTAACTTTTAAGGAAATGCAAGGGAAGGAATAACTGTTCTTAGACTCTAATGTTCTTGCAATTTTTGAAGAACTCCCTGAGTTGAACTAATTGAGTCACCTGAAATGAAGTAGCTAAATAAAGCTGGGAAGGTTGATGATCTAAATTTTTGCAAATATCATCGGTTGATTGTCCACCCTATTGAAAAGTGATTCATATTAAAAAGTCATGGACTTCGCTGGTGAAGGAAAAACTTCCTCGATGATGAGAAGGAAAGTTGGAATCAAGTTTCTCTCACCTTTGGTTTGCTTGATCCCATAGTTCTTTGCAACATTGCCAAAGACATGAATAGGAAGACATCATAACTGCATAACCACCAAAGACGATTAGATTTGTTGGATTTAAACTATGGATGTTAGCATATCATTGTTCGTTCCTATGATGAATGAAGTAATAGTGGGAATAAAAATCTTAGAGGATAGTGAATTTCGTATTGATCAAATTGATGAAGAAGGTTAGATTCTAGTAACTCGATCTTATTGAGAATAAATCACCCATAGTAATAATATTCACGGTAATAAAAATAGAATAATAACGTAGCACCGAGATACGGTAATTAACAAGAATAAAAGAGTGACAATGATACCAAGATTTTTACGTGAAAACCCATTTTGAATAAGGAAAGAAATCACGGCCCCGGGACGAGCAACTGATATCACTATAGCAAGAAATTTTACACTTTGTAGGTTCGAGTAAAATACTCCAAAGACTACTACAACACTCAAAATAAATAATCCTCTTTTGATATTCCCACCTTCCTACAATATCGTTCACTCTTTATTTTTCTCACATACTATTTTCTTATACCATGTCTGTGAAACCTCACTCTTTCTTTCTCTCTTTGTTCGTGTGTAGAAATGAGAGTTGAAGCTCTCCTTTTATAGCTGAAGCCTCACTTTTTAAATCCTACTATATTTGATAATTTGCACACACTTTTCCTTTTTCTCTTCAATGTTGACAATTCAACAAAGTTGGCTACCAAACCAAAGAAATTCAACAAAGTTGGCTACCAAACCAAAGAAATTTTCTTTAGGCATATGCCTATTACTTTGGCTATTGAATGAGATGGACCTCATTAATCTCCCCCTCCAGTCTCA
Source organism: Nicotiana otophora (assembly GCA_000715115.1). Classification (NCBI taxonomy): domain Eukaryota; kingdom Viridiplantae; phylum Streptophyta; class Magnoliopsida; order Solanales; family Solanaceae; genus Nicotiana; species Nicotiana otophora. The sequence continues at coordinate 6,233 of AWOL01S0067115.1, forward strand.
TTCATCTAGAGGAGGTAGCAATGTCTTCTAGTTTGAGTGCATGCTGACAAGATCTTTGCATAGCTCGAACTTGTCTCTTAGTACCACCTTGATCAACATATCAGCATGATTTGCATTCGTGTGAATCTTTTTGACCTGTAAAGATTCGTTCTCCACCTGCTCACGAATCCAATGATATCTCACATCTATATACTTTGTTCTTACATGGTACATGGAGTTATTGCTCAAGTCTATTGTACTTTGACTGTCACAATAGATGACATACTCCTTTGGATGTAATTCCAGCTCTTGAAGAAACCGCTTGAGCCATACCATATCCTTGCCAATCTCAGTAGCGGCGATATACTCCACTTCAGTTGTAGAGAGTACGACACACTTCTGCAACCTCGACTTCTATGATATAGCTCCCCCTAAATATTAAACAAATATCCAATAGTGAATTTTCTGTTATCAATGTCACCTGCCATATCAGCATTTGTATAGCCCTTCAAGATTGGATCAGATCCTCCAAAGCACAAACAATCTCCCGTGGTACCTCTCAGGTACCTGAGTATCCACTTGACTGCTTCCAATGTTCTTTTCCAGAATTTTCAAGAAACCTGCTAACAACACTAGCTGCGTGAGCAATATCTGGTCTAGTGCATACCATTGAATACATCAAACTTCCAACAGTAGAGGAATAAGGAAATTTGGTCACGCTTTCCTTTTCCTCCATTGTTGTAGGATACATCTTCTTGCTTAACTTCAGATGACTAGCAAGAGGTATGCTGACTGGCTTAGCATTCTTCATGTTGGAGCGTTTCAGTACATGTTCATTGTACTTCTCCTGAGACAGCCATAACTTTCTGCTTGTTCGCTCTTGAAACTATCTTCATACCCAGAATTTATTGAGTTGGGCCAAAGTCCTTCATATCAAATGACTTGGACAAATCTCCTTTTAACTTTGTGATCAGCCCCTTATTTTTTCCTACAATTAACATGTCATCCACATACAACATCAAAATAATAAAGTTGTTGTCAGAAAATCTTTTGAAGTATACACATGTATTAGAATATGTCTTTGTGTAAGTTTAACTTTTCATGAATGAGTCAAACTTCCTATACCACTGCCTTGGTGCCTGCTTCAACCCATAAGGACTCTTATTCAGTTTGTACACCATGTGTTTCCTTTCAGCTACTTCAAATCCTTCTGGATGCTCCATATAAATCTCCATGAAAAAATGCAGTTTTCACGCCCAACTGCTTCACTTCATGATCTAGGCTAGCATTTTTCTGTTCGAAGCCTTTAACCACCAATCGAGCTTTGTATCTAACCAGCTTTCCATTTCTATCTTTCTTGAGTTTAAAGACCCACTTACATTTGAGTGGTCTTTTACCCTTTGGAAGTTTAACTAGCTTGTACGTGTCATTTTTCTGCAAAGATTCCATCTCATCTTGCAAGGCTTTCATCAACTGGTTCTTTTCTGGATTAGACAGCACCTCCTTAAGACTTTCTGTCTCCCCTTCATCATTGATGAGGACATACTCTATGGAAGGGTACTTGCATGACTCTACCCTTGGCCTCTCTAATCTCCTCAGAGGTTGAGGTTGTTCTTCTTCCTCAGTGGGGTACTCTACTTGCTCGACATCATCATCAAGTTGCTCCCCCTGCTCAATAACCTCACCAGGTTGCTCCCCCTACTCGGCAGCCTCGTCGGTCCTACTTTCTGCACTTGTGAGATTGTTAGAAGTAGAAAGAATAGTAACAAGGTTAGGAATTATACCATTCTTGGCCTTCTCTAACATATCATCAGCAGTTCTAATTTTACTTTCTCAGGAGACTACATCTCTACTTCTGATAACCTTCTTCTTTACAGGATCCCACAATTTGTATCTGAACTCTTCATCTCCATATCCGATGAATACGCAGGGAACAGATTTATCATCTAGCTTTGTTCTCTGCTCCTTTTGTACATGTGAAAAAGCTCTGCAACTGACATCTCCCTATTGGTCCAAACTCTCTCTGGGATGTCAAATGCCAACGGAACTGATGGACTCCTATTGATCAGGTAACATGCTATCTGAACTGCTTCACCCCAGAATGACGTGGGCAGTTTAGCCATTCTGATCATGCTTCTCACCTTCTCCGCAATGGTGCGGTTTGTCCTTTAGGCTACGCCATTGTGTTGTGGGGTTCCAGGAACTGTCTTTTCATGTATGATCCAAAGGCTCGAACAATATTCTTCACATTCCCTTGAAGTGTACTCACCTTCATTGTCACTGTCACACCCCATTTTTCTTGCGAAAAAGTGGGCTTTGACGTCTTGACAACTCCTTTTTAGAATGGGAGATAGAGTGCTAAAGGAGAAGAGTCGCCACCTAATGATTTTTAAGGTGCGTTAGGGCACCTATTATGCAGATAACTTTGTTTTACTAGTCAACGCCACCAAAGATCGGGTAAGGGCTCAAGTTACCTCAAAGAGAAGGTGTTAGGTACTCCTCGAGGTCCACAACTATGGGTCCCAGTCGAACTTAAGATTATGTGGATTATGAATAAGCTAGGTGATCAATTAAACAAAGGGAGTTCAGAAGTCACAGAACTTTATTACAACATGATTAATACAGATCTTGGTGCGAATATAGGGATACAACTATTTAGATCTAATAACAACATACAAAGAAGAAGGGGGGTCCTAAGTTGTTTAGCCTAAAGGATCACCCCGTGCAACATAAATAATACTTTGTAACTCCCTCAAGATGGGGTGTTACTCATATTATTCAGCGGGCACAGACTATCATCTCCTACTACCCGATTACTATGTTAAAGTTGTTATCTAAAAAGCGTTCTAATTCAATTATAGGTCGTACCCTATGTGTGCACTACCCGTCCTATACCTATGGTCCAGGAGAGCATTGGACCTCTATTTAGGATGGTTCTAGACTTAAACTTAGGCTGCTCAAAATGATAAAACTAGGCGGCATACAAAACACATTGGACTTTAAATATGGCAGTTAAGGGGGCTCAAGTTTGCCTCCGCACTTAATCAATAAATGTACTCCAACACATATGCCAATCAGAAATCTGCAGAATCCTATAGACATGCTTTCTAGGCAATCAAAGTATGTAGGTAATTTTAGATACAGGATATAGCTTATAGACAGAATCATGCGGGTATTATAAGCTAATTATTGAGAGTTTTAAGTAACCAATCCTATATGTATGATGCCTAGGGGATTTACGCAGTTGGGTATAACGGAATCTGCTAGAAAGAGCCTCAGAATTATCCAGATTTTCCTAACAGTGACGATTAGGAACATTGTTTAAGTTGTCTAATATTAACCAATTAACAAGCAATTATTTCCTATAGGCAGGATCTCTAACAATTGATGATTAAAACTCATTTTATTTATACTCAGTCCTATAAACATGATTTCTAGTGATCAATGTGATACAATAACTAATGAAGTGATCAACATCCTATAGGCATGATTTCTAGTGAATAACTGAAATGAATTGATAGAAAGCTCGTTACCATTTTTTCCTATAGGTAAGTTTCTAATGTATTTGAAAGTAGTCATGCAAAGTGAAAGAGTGCTCGCTTCCTATAGGCATGCTTCTAATGCATTTTGAAAGTAGTCATGCAAAGTGATTACTTCCTATAGGCATTCTATAAACACGCAACACTAAACGTAGCATCTGAACTGATGATTAATAGCAAACAAGTAGTGTGTGTTCTTCTCCTAATATCATGATTTCTACAGTTCTCATGTAATCGAACAACACATATAGCAAACACATTGTCAAGTTCTATAGGCATGTTATCTACCCACTTTGCATATAGATATTGAATTCTACAGTGCCCAGTTGTTTATACAAAAATTATTACATGCCCAATAATGAGTAAAGTAACAATATTATATAACCGTGAACAAACCCACAATAGGCCCAAATAAATCAAATAAATACCCAGCATTGCTGGCCCTCCACATCTCTTACACAGCGTACCCAGGATTTCAACAAAAGAGCCACATTTAATATATGACTCAGGGATTCATAGAGGAGTCCAGAACCAGTTTGTCCAACCATGGCACCAAGTGTTGTGCCATTTAAATCAGCCAATTCAAGTACACAACACATAACAGGGGAAGTAGAGTGAATAGGAACAGTTTGCGATTGAGGGAGTGAATAAGGACCAAGACCTAGTGTGTCAGAGTTCACAAGGGTCCCAATTGGACCCAGAGCAGTGCTCACACTAGGGAGGCCAACAATGGAACCTAGATAACCTTGGCTTTCAGACAGGCTAAGAATGGAGTTGAACTAGTTGAAACAGACATGCTAGATGCATGAAGTTGAACTAGTTGAAACCTAAAGATTCAAATTAAGTTAAGTCTAACCTAATGCCATATTAATCAGTTTTTAGACATGATGGAGGGACACACATGGTGATAATCACAGAAAGGATAGAGTAGCAAATGAACCAAGGCATATTGGAAAACATATTAGCAAAGGAGCAAAGTCATAGTTAATAGAAAATGGTCTTAATACAAATTGAAACATATTGTACATGCAGGACAAACATTGCAGAGATTCAGACCAGTAAAAGATAGAAAGCTCATACCAAATAGCACATGTAGATATTCTGGTATTGACACATTAAATTAATTAACTAAGAAGGTCTAAGTTATGCCATAAAACAAAATGGTTCAAGTAGGGCATGAAAGACAAGCTGATGTAACTGTTAAAATCTCAGTCAATAACTAATGTGTATGGGGAACATATTGAGTGACACAATAGCAGGGGAACATATTATAATCAATACAGGAAGTTCTAGCACAAGTGTGAAGCATTCATTATAGAGATTAAGGACAAGGCAAGTACGCAAGTTTTAGGGAATGTTCAGGCACCAATACACTGGTTAAACGAACTTAAGAGAATCAGAGTACCCAAATTAGACTCAGGAAATCTCAAAACTAGCAGCATTAGGTGGAAGTTAGATGCTAAAGAGACTTAGAATACAGTAGACCTAACAGAATCGTGCACAAAATAATCTAGAAAATACATTAAGCTATGCATTTCAGAGGTGAGAACACATTTGAATCAAAGACATATAGGGATGAAATTGCAAAGTCAAGTAGTACCAGTTAAACGGACAACAATAAAGAACAAAAGATCCACAAGAACCCAGAAATATCGACGCGTCATAATTCCCAAGAGCTTCAAAAGAACCCCGGGCAAAGCTCGCAGCAATAGAAAGTTTGAACAGTAGACTCTTAGTGGCCTTGGCTTTCAGCCGGCCAACACAAAGCACACAACATGATAATGAAGAAATTAACAGAAGAAGCCTCAAATTTTAGTGAGATTATCGTGACCAAAAAAGGTCTCCCTCAAAGGGGAATGGGGCGGGGTTCATATAGCAGTAAAATTGGATAGACAAACAAGGAAAATAATGGATTGAACGTAGATAAGGAAATAAATCAAGTAAACATGGACGAAGAAAAGTATCAAACCCCAAACCCTAGTTAGGGTTTTAAACTCAAAATTGGCCAACTGGTATTCATTTCGTGTATATTGACGGGATATCATCCAAATCTTCAAGATTGAGTCGATTCTCATCTGATATATAGGTGGTGTTTTGCCAAAATTAGGCAAATACCTAAGTATTACCAAAACCGCGTAACCAGTACCCAAAGGATCCATATATGGTAAACAAACAACGATCGAAACCCATTATTAGTGGGATTAGGGGAGGGAATTAAGGGGAGGCGGCTAGGGTTTCTGTGGAGAGGAGAAGACAGTGTGTGAAGGCGGATGAAAAGAGGCGAATTGGGTCTCTAGGGTTTAGGTGGGGAAGTAATTAAGAGTGGGGGGGAAGAATGAGGACCGTTGATCTTGAAAGATCAATGGCTGGGATTTATAATTAACGGGGCGGGTCGATTGAAATGGGTACCGACCGGATCAAATTTAAAGGGTAGTTTGGTTTTAGGCTTGGGCTAATTGGTCTAAGCTTCTAGGTTAATTTGGGTCCGAAAATAAGTTACAATTGGGCTATTATTTAAATACCCCAAAATTTATCAAAATGATTTATAAAAAATATTTAATAAATAAATGAAAATATTATTTATCCACTAAAATGATGAAAATAATAACTTTGTATTATAAAAATATAAAGATGTTATTTTGACTCAAATAATATAAAAATAAAGAGCAATTGTGTATGAATATAGATTATTATTGTAAAATTACATAAATAGCTTTAAAAATGCTAATGTAATTATATGAAATGAAATAAAAATATTTGAGACATATATTATAGGTGCAAAATAATAATATAGATAACTAAGTCATCACAAAATAATTTAAAGGGAAAATTAATAAATATTTATATAATTTAAATGCAAGAAAATTAACTAAAGAGCTCTAAAAATATGGAAAATTATAGGAAATGCTTGTATGAATTTGTAAACTAAATAATTATACATAAAAATGCTATTTTCAAGATAGGTATATATTTTAAAAAATATGAGGGCAAAATTGGGTATCAACAACTACCCCTCTTTACCCGAAAATGATGAAAGATTTGTCGGGTAAAGAATATGATGACCAATTTTGGCCGAGTTGAGTGAGGGATGATGTGATTTGAAAAACATATGGGGGCTGATCCCTGGTTCCTGAGTTGCCTACATATCCCTGATGTTACGGGAATCAGGTCGTGTGAAGTTCTGGATCCAACGGCGAACGAGACCGATGGAGTTGTTATAGGAATGGTTGTATGTTTTGAAAAGGGTTCTTTTAAGGTAGGACAATATCAGATGAGTTTATAAGAATCGTTAATGTGAGTCTGAAACGTTATGGATGTATCTTAAAATGAATATCTGAACGGTTATCGAGTAAACATGGGTAACTGATGGTGATTGGTTACGTTTGAAATAATTACAGGATGTGAACGTTTTGAATGGAAACCGGAGCAAGAATTGCTCCCGTTAGGAGAACGTTACCTCCTGGATTACCTACAAAATGTAAAACACGTTGCATACAAATATATAGATTATGGCGAGAATTTAAACATGATGCAAATTCCCTTTGGACCATGAGAGTGGTCTTTGGACGGTGAGGATGATGTCCTTAGACCATGACGTCCTGTCCATGAATCATGTGATAAGGTATTCGCAGGCCATGAAATGATGTCCTCGGGCCATGAGACTGATGCCTCTGAACTATGACGCCTTTGAATAATGACATGCACTTTTAAGAGATCCTCGGGCATGGAATGGTGTCTTCCGTCTATGAGGATGATGCCTTCGGACTATGACGCCTTTGCACAAAATGGCAATGTTTTAGCCCATGAAATACAAATACATGATGTTTAGTCATATGCGAAGATACGACAAGACAAATCTTAGTCTTGGGTAAGGTGAGGGCAGTGTTTAGCTTTAGGTGAGTATAGGATAATGCCAGGTTTTAGATAGCGTAATGAAGATAGCATTTAGTCTTGAGGAAAAGGCAGTGCTTATCCTTATGAAAATAGGGGAGGCAGGGCTTAGCCTCATGCAAAATAGAAGACAATGATTAGTCTCATGCAAAGAAGGTAGTGCTTATCCTTATGCGGTTAAGGAGGTAGGGCTTAGCCTTATGCAAATAGGAGACAATGCTTAGTATTTTGCAAAGGAAGGCAGTGCCTAGCCTTGTGCAGTTAAGGAGGCAGGGCTTAGCCTCACGCAAATAGGATATAATGCTTAGTCTCGATGCAAATAAATGAGACAATGCTTAGTCTCATGCAAGGAAAGGCAGTTCTTAGCCTTATGCAATTAGGGAGGCAGGGCTTAGCCTCATGCAAAATAGGAGACAATGATTAGTCTCATGCAAATAGGAGATAATGCTTAGTCTTTTGCAAAGAAGGTAGTGCTTAGCCTTATGCGCTTAAGGAGGCAGGGCTTAGCCTCATGCAAATAGGAGACAATGCTTAGTCTTTTGCAAAGGAAGGCAGTGCTTAGCCTTGTGCAGTTAAGGAAGCAGGGCTTAGCCTTACGCAAATAGAAGACAATGCTTAGTCTTGATGCAAAGAAAGGAGACAATGCTTAGTATCATGCAAGGAAAGGCAGTGCTTAGCCATATGCAATTAGGGAGGCAGGGATTAGCCTCATGCAAAATAGGAGACAATGCTCAGTCTTTTGTAAATAAGAGACAACGCTTAGTCTCTATGCAAAGAAATGAGACAATGCTTAGTCTTTTGCAAAGGAAGGCAGTGCTTAGCCTTGTGCAGTTAAGGAGGCAAGGCTTAGCCTCATGCAAATAGGAGACAATGCTTAGTCTCAATGCAAAGAAAGGAGACAATGCTTAGTCTCATGCAAGGAAAGACAGTGCTTAGCCTTATGCAATTAGGGAGGCAGGGCTTAGACTCATGCAAAATAGGAGACAATGTTTAGTCTCGATGTAAGGAAATGCAGTGCTTAGCCTTGTGCAGTTAAGGAGGCATGGCTTAGCCTAATGCAAAGAAAATTATGAGTGATAGTAAAGTGTTTCTTAGCTGGAGATGCATGGGATAGATAATTTGCTATCTTGAAGGTAGTGACCTGATGTGTCTGCATATATTATTGTCTTATTATGCCTGCATCTAAAGAAAGATTGTGAGTTTTGTAGGAGAAGGTTGGTTCGCGCTTTTGTCTTCTGCTTTGCCCGTGCTCCTGTCTTGAGATCCTGTTTGAGTCACCCTGGGTAACATCTGGTTGTTTATAGAAATAAAGTTTTTTCGAAAGAAATGCGTGCATTTTATGAATGTAGTTATTTAAAATATAGTAGTATGCAATATCAACTAAGTTAGATGAACCAATGACTGTGACATATTTTAGAGACATTCTGACCTCCTTGCTTTAGAATTTTGAGGGTCCTCCTCAAAATTCTACCCCAGTTTAAAAGCAATTCTTTGACTGTTCTGTGTATGATGATGTCGGCTGAACTTGCTCTAGAATTTTGAGGGACCTCCTCAAAATTCTGCCCTAGTTTTTTTAGCATGGCAAAAATGAAGATTTTATTGAGATGTGACCGAACCCGCAGGGATGCCTACGTATCCTCTCTTAAATGGGAATCAGGTCAAACGTAGTTCAGTTACATCAGATGAAGAAATGTAAATAATCTAAACATAGTATTTCTTGACTGCGTTTGAGTTGATAGGTTTTGACCAAATTTCTTCGTCTATTTCTGCAAGTATGAGCGCTCCTCCTGCTAGTACTCTATGAACCATGTAGGGCCCTTGCCAATTGGTTAAAAATTTCCCTTTGACTTCATCTTGATGCGGGAAGATCCGCTTTAGCACCAACTGCCCTGGTGTGAATTGTCTGGGCCTGACCCTTTTATTGAAAGCTCTAGACATTCTGTTATGATAAAGTTGACTGTGGCATACTGCGTTCATTCTTTTTCTGTCAATGAGAGCCAGTTGTTCATAACGACTCCGTATCCATTCTGCATCACTGAGTTCAGCCTCTTGTATGATTCTCAAAGAAGGAATTTCTACTTCGACGGGAATGACGGCTTATGTACCATAGACCAGCAAATAAGGAGTTGCCCCAGTCGATGTGCGAATCGTGGTACGATATCCAAGTAGGGCAAATGGTAACTTCTCGTGCCATTGTTTGTGATCATCTATCATCTTCCTTAGTATCTTCTTGATGTTCTTATTGGCTACTTCCATGGCTCCATTCATTTGTGGCCTGTATGCTGTGGAATTCTTATGCTTGATCTTGAACGCTTCGCACGTGGCTTTCATCAAATCGTTGTTTAAATTGGCGGCGTTGTGAGTAATGATTGACTGAATCACTATCCTCATGTTGCGTTGTCTCATTACATGTCACAGTCATAGATTCGTCGGGATAGGTAATAATAATGCTGAAAAGACAAATGTAAAAATAATAATAAATATGAAAAGCAGTAATGCATTAAAAACAATCTTAAAAATGTCAACAAGTGTGTCTTGATGGATCGAGCAATTATTTCAAAACAAAATATTGAAAAATGTCTCAAATGCTCAAAACTATTTTTTAAAAGTAATTCATGCTAATTTTTCAGGCTACCCAGGAACTCGACAACCCGGGATGGTGCAGCGGTCTAGTTCTTGAGAAAATGCCAGTATGCACGAACCAACCTTTGAGAATGGGAATTATCAAAAGAAAGAAAAAGCAAAAGGTAACCAAGTTAGTAAGGAATATTAAAAGAGTGTTTGCGATATTAAAACATATTTCACAAAGTCATGCAATAATCCGCGTCCTAATTTGGGGACCTCATTGTGCCCGAGGTAGGCCTAAGCGACACGTAGACTTGGAGAAACTTAATGCCAACATTTGCGTCATTTCATTAATGCTAAAAAATGTATGCCCAATAATGATCAACACGTTGGCATAATTTTCTCTAGGTAATGCACATAGTATGATAGCGTCCATTTGGATTGTGGAAATCCCGTCGGACTTTGGACGAGGTTCATCTTAGCGGGTTGTTACGTTAATAACGCTTCAATCCGTAATAGGTTTATCATGATACATGTACATTTCAAGTTGGAGTAGGGTTTCTAGAATGGTCTAGACTGGTACTCCCAAGTGGACAACTTGAAAGGGAAAGGCATGGAGCCGTCGATTGCACCGTTGATCGACTAGTATACCGCAAATAAGCCTTTTTGATTTAAAAGGGTAACTTTCAGAGGAGCGCGGACACTCATCAAGTGCCGCTATGATGATAGTTGCACGAGTGGAGTATGATGTGGAGCATGCTTTGTGCAGCAATAATAACACGTTGTCAAGTATTTGCATGATATGTAAAAGCAGGAAATAATATAGCAAAGGTAAACATGGAAAGAATATAGAAGAAAGACAAAAGGAAGGAGTTAGTTTAGTTCATAAAAATATATGCGGGAATATAATAAAGCATGTAAGGAAGTAGGCATAATATAGCAATTTTGACAAGATAAAAGAGCGGTCATAGCAAGTAAAGGTGAATAGAGGGAAGGGATGTGTCTGTCATAGCAGATTTAAATAAATAAAGGTGAGTAAGGGAAGGGATGTGTATGTTGTAGCGAATTTAAACAAATAAAGGTGAGTAGGGGACATGATGTCCATGTAACAAAGAAAGTAATCCACAAAATCCAAGTTCATTATGGTAAAAGCCTAAGTGTAAATCCCCAGCAGAGTCGCCATGCTGTCGCACCCCGTTTTTCTCTTGAAAAAGTGGGCTTCGACGTCATGACAACTCCTTTTTAGAATGGGAGATAGAGTGCTAAAGGAGAGAGTTGCCACCTAATGATTTTTAAGGTGTGTTAGGGCACCTATTATGCAGATAACTTTGTTTTACTAGTCAACGCCACCAAAGATCGGGTAAGGGCTCAAGTTACCTCAAAGAGAAGGTGTTAGACACTCCTCGAGGTCCATAACTGTGGGTCCGGGTCGAACTTAAGATTATGTGGATTACGAATAAGCTAGGTGATCAAATAAACAATGGGAGTTCAGAAGTCACAGAACTTTATTACAACATGATTAATACAGATCTTGGTGCGAATATAGGGATACAACTATTTATATCTAATAACAACATATAAAGAAGAAGGGGGGTCCTAAATGTTTTAGCCTAAAGGATCATCTCGTGCAACATAAATAATACTTTGTAACTCCCTCAAGATGGGGTGTTACTCATATTATTCAGCGGGCACAGACTATCATCTCCTGCTACCCGATTACTATGTTAAAGTTGTTATCTAAAAGCGTTCTAATTCAATTATAGGTCGTACCCTATGCGTGCACTACCCGTCCCATACCTATGGTCCAAGAGAGCATTAGACCTCTATTTAGGGTGGTTCTAGACTTAAACTTAGGCTGCTCAAAATGATAAAACTAGGCGACATACAAAACACATTGGACTTTAAATATGGCAGTTAAGGGGGCTCAAGTTTGCCTCCGCACTTAAGCAATAAATGCACGCCAACACATATTCCAATCAGGAATCAGCAGAATCCTATAGACATGCTTTCTAGGCGATCAAAGTATGTAGGTAATTTCAGATACAAGATATAGCTTATAGACAGAATCATGCGGGTATTATAAGCTAATTATTGAGAGTTTTAAGTAACCAATCCTATATGTATGATGCCTAGGTGATCTACGCAGTTGGGTATAACGAAATCTGTTGGGAAAAGCCTCAAAAGTATCCAGATTTTCCTAACGGTGACGATCGGGAACATTGTTTAAGTAGTCTAATATTAACCAATTAACAAGCAATTATTTCCTATAGGCAGGATCTCTAACAGTTGATGATTAAAACTCATTTTATTTATACTTAGTCCTATAAACATGATTTCTAGTGATGAATGCGATACAATAATGAATAAAGTGATGAACATCCTATAGGCATGATTTCTAGTGAATAACTTAAATGAATTGATAGAAAGCTCGTTACCATTTGTTCCTATAGGCAGGTTTCTAATGCATTTGAAAGTAGTCATGCAAAGTGAATGAGTGCTTGCTTCCTATAGGCATGCTTCTAATGCATTTTGAAAGTAGTCATGCAAAGTGATTATTTCTTATAGTCATGCTATAAACACACAACAGTAAACGTAGCATCTGAACTGATGATTAATATCAAACAAGTGCTCATGTAATCAAACAACACATATAGCAAACACATTGCCAAGTCGTATAGGCATGTTAGCTACCCAATTTGCATGTAGATATTGAATTCTACCCATTCCCTTTTTTACTAACAACCCCAGTTGTTTATACAAAGATTATTACAAGCCCAATAATGAGTAAAGTAACAATATTACATAACTGTGAACAATCCTACAATAGGCCCAAATAAAGCAAATAAATACTCAGCATTGCTGGCCCTCTATATCTCTTACACAGCGTACCCAGGTTTTCAACAAAGAGCCACATTAAATACATGACTCAGAGATTCATAGAGAAGTCCAGAACCAGTTTGTCCAACCATGGCACCAAGTGTTGCGCCATTTAAATCAGCCAATTCAAATACACAACACATAACATGGGAAGTAGAGTGAATAGGAATAGTTTGAGATTGAGGGAGTGACTAAGGACCAAGCCCTAGTGTTTCAGAGTTCACAAGGGTCTCAATTGGACCCCAGGAAGTGCTCACACTAGGGAGGACAATAATGGAATCTAGATAACCTTGGCTTTCAGCCGGCTAAGAATAGGAATTCAGAATATCAGGATAGCAAGTAAGGAGAATGGACAGAAATCAAGTAATATACCAAATTGAGCATACAGTACAACTGGTCAAGCAGGACAGTAGATTCAGCAGGGTTTATATAGCAAAGTACCACATAGACAACCTCATTGCGCTTAGGGGAAGAAAGCAGGTTTGCATACATACATATATTATCATGTATAGATGCATGAAGTTGAACTAGTTGAAACCTAAAGATCCAAATTAAGTTAAGTCTAACCTAATACCATATTAATCAGTTTTTAGACATGATGGAGGGACACACATGGTGATAATCACAGAAAGGATAGGGTAGCAAATGAACCAAGGCATATTGGAAAACATATTAGCAAAGGAGCAAAGTCATAGTTAATAGAAAATGGTCTTAATACAAATTGAAACATATTGTACATGCAGGACAAACATTGCAGATATTCAAAGCAGTAAAAGATAGAAAGCTCATACCAAATAGCACATGTAGATATTCTGGGATTGACACAATAAATTAATTAACTAAGAAGGTCTAAGTTATGCCATAAAACAAAATGGTTCAAGTAGGGCATGAAAGACAAGTTGATGTAACTGTTAAAATCTCAGTCAATAACTAATGGGTATGGGGCTCATATTGAGTGACACAATAGCAGGGGAACATGTTATAATCAATACAGAAAGTTCTAGCACAAGTGTGAAGCATTCATTATAGAGATTAAGGACAAGGCAAGTAAGCAAGTTTTAGGGAATGTCGAAGCACCAATACACTGGTTAAACGAACTTAAGAGAATCAGAGTACCCAAATTAGACTCAGGAAATCTCAAAACTAGCAGCATTAGGTGGAAGTTAGATGCTAAAGAGACTTAGAATACAGTAGACCTAACAGAATCGTGCACAAAATAATCTAGAAAATACATTAAGCTATGCATTTCAGAGGTGAGAACACATTTGAATCAAAGACATATAGGGATGAAATTGCAAAGTCAAGTAGTACCAGTTAAACGGACAACAATAAAGAACAAAAGATCCACAAGAACCCAGAAATATCGACGCGTCATAATTCCCAAGAGCTTCAAAAGAACCCCGGGCAAAGCTCGCAGCAATAGAAAGTTTGAACAGTAGACTCTTAGTGGCCTTGGCTTTCAGCCGGCCAACACAAAGCACACAACATGATAATGAAGAAATTAACAGAAGAAGCCTCAAATTTTAGTGAGATTATCGTAACCAAAAAAGGTCTCCCTCAAAGGGGAATGGGGAGGGGTTCATATAGCAGTAAAATTGGATGGACAAACAAGGAAAATAACTGATTGAACGTAGATAAGAAAATAAATCAAGTAAACATGAACGGAGAAATGGGGAAAATCTTGCATGAGAGTCACTAGAGTAATAGGAAAGGAAAAGTATCAAACTCCAAACCCTAGTTAGTGTTTTAAACTCAAAGTCGACCAACTGGTATGAAGAATCCAGTTCATTTCATGTATATGGACGGGATATCATCCAAATCTTCAAGATTGAGTCGATTCTCGTTCGATATAGAGGTGGTGTTTTGCCAAAATTAGGCAAATACCTAAGTAATACCAAAATCGCATAACCAGTACCCAAAGGATCCATATATGGTAAACAAACAACGATCGAATCCCTTTATTAGTGGGGTTAGGGGAGGGAATTAAGGGGAGGCAGCTAGGGTTTCTGTGGAGAGGAGAAGACAGGGTGTGAAGGCGGATGCAAAGAGATGAATTGGGTCTCTAGGGTTTAGGTGGGGAAGTAATTAAGAGTGGGGGGAAGAACGAGGACCGTTGAGCTTGAAAGATCAACGACTGGGATTTACAATTAACGGGGCGGGTCGATTGAAATGGGTACCGACCGGGTCAAATTTAAAGGGTAGTTTGGTTTTGGGCTTGGGGTAATTGGGCTAAGCTTCTAGGTTAATTTGGGTTCGAAAATAGGTTACAATTGGTGTATTATTTAAATACTCCAAAATTTATCAAAATGATTTATAACAAAATATTTAATAAATAAATAAAAATATTATTTATACACTAAATGATCAAAATAATAACTTTGTATTATAAAAATATAAATATGTTATTTTGACCCAAATAATATAAAAATATACAGCAATTGTGTATGAATATAGGTTATTATTGTAAAATTAGATAAATAGCTTTTAAATGCTAATGTAATTATATGAAATAAAATAAAAATATTTGAGACATATATTATAGGTGAAAAATAATAATTTAGATAACTAAGTCATCACAAAATAATTTAAAGGTAAAATTAATAAATATTTATATAATTTAAATAGAAGAAAATTCATTTAAGAGCTCTAAACAATATGAAAAATTATAGGAAATGCTTGTATGGATTTGTAAACTAAATAATGATGCATAAAATGCTATTTTGAAGGCATGTATATATTTTGAAAAATAGGAGGGCAAAATTGGGTATCAACAGTCACTGCGGAGACACTTTAGCTTTTGGCTTATCTCCCTTTCCACCGTAGCATGAAACTTCTGGAAAACTTAAAACACCTGATCTTTGGTTTTCAAAATACAAACCCATAATTTTCGTGAAACATCATCAATAAAAGTAACAAAATATTTATTACCGCCCATCGATTCAATTTCTATAGGACTACAAACATCAGAATATACCAAATCAACTATATTCAATTTTCTTTCAGACGATATCTGAAATGAGACTCTATGCTGCTAACCAAATAAATAGTAGTCACAAGGTTTTACCGTTGTACCTTTGGCATAAGAAATGAGTGATTTCTTGGCAAGAATCTGCAATCCCTTCTCGCTCATATGACCCATCCTTTTGTGCCACAAATCTACAGAAATCTCATCTTGTGTCGCGTTCAATTCACCTTGGCATATTTTTGCATTTGTCCTGTACAACGTGCCACGAGCAACTCCCTTTGCAATCACCAATTATCCCTTGGTGAGTCTCCACTTTTGATTTGCAAAATAGTTCTTGTATCTATCTCGGTCTAAAGCAATTCCCGAGATCAAGTTCATCCGCAAATAAGGTGGATGTCACACGTCCTTTAGAACCAATGTGTATCTGACATTTGTCTTGATACAAATGTCACCAATCCCCACAATCTTTGTGTAACTTGTGTTACCAATTCTCATAGTGCCAAAATCACCTGCTACATAACTACAAAAAAGATCTCTTACCGGTATGGCATGGTAAGATGTTGTTGTATCAACCACCCATTCCGACTCTGAACCTGACAAGTGCATGCATTCCTCATCCTCATTTATAAAGAGGACAACATTATCAGTGTTTTGCACCATAGCGGTTGTGTTGTCGTCATTCTTCTGGCCACTGCTTTCACTTTTGCCCTTCCTTGCATTTGGGCAATCTATTTTGAAGTGACCTGGTTGATTACAATTGTAGCAATTTCTAGCTTTTGATTTGGATTGGTTCTTAGACTTCCCACGAGTTCCAGATCCACCACAGTTGCTCGAACTCGTTTGATAACTCCTGCCTCTGCCTTCTGTGATGAGATCATGTCCTTGATTTTCATGCTTCTTTCTCATCTTCTCATTGAGTAGAAGAGACGATGTGACATCTTTCAACTCAATGGTAGTCTTACCGTGAAGGATGGTTGTTGCTAAATTATCGTATGAAGATGGCAACGAGTTCAATAGCAAGATGGTTTTGTCTTCTTCCTCGATATTTCCTTCGAGAATGGCAAGCTGTGTGATTAGTCTGTTAAATACATTTAAATGTGACCAAAAATTTGTACTTTCACCTATGTGTAGGGCGTATAGCTGCTTTTTCAGGTACAATTTATTTGTCAGCGTTTTGGACATGTATAGGCTTTCCAACCTTGTCCAAATTTCACATGTAGTGTCTTCATCAATGATGTTATTTACCACATCATCTGATAAGTGCAACCTGATTGCACTAGCAGCTATTTTATCCAAGTCAGCCCAATCCTCAGCTTTCATGGTATCAGGCTTTTTGGCATCAGCATCTAGTACTTTGTGTAAACCCTGTTATATGAGGAGATATCTCATCCTTCTTCGTCATATTGAGAAACCACTATCTCCGTTAAATTTTTCTACATCGTACTTTACTCCGGATATTTTTATTTTTCACCGAGTATAGTACTACCGATAGTGAATAATATTTATGTGAACGGGCAAAACTTGGCTCTGATACCAGTTGTTGGGAATAAATCCCCCATAGTAATAATATTCACGATAATAAAAACGGAATAATAACGTAGCACCGAGATACGGTAATTAACAAGAATAAAAGAGTGACAATGATACCAAGATTTTTACGTGAAAAACAATTTTGAATAAGGGAAAAAACCATGGCCCCAGGACGAGCAACTGATATCACTATAGTAAGGAATTTTATATTTTGTAGGTCCGAGTAAAATACTCCAAAGACTACTACAACACTCAAAAGAAATAACCCTCTTTTGATATTCCCATCTTCCTACAATATCACTCACTCTCTATTTTTCTCACATACTATTTTCTTATACCTTGTCTGTGAAACCTCACTCTTTCTTTCTCTCTTTGTTGATGTGTAGATATGAGAGTTGAAGCTCTCCTTTTATAGCTGAAGCCCCACTCTCTAAAGCCTACTATATTTGACAATTTGCACATACTTTTTCTTCTTTTTCTTTAATATTGACAATTCAACAAAGTTGGCTATCAAACCAAAGAAATTCAATAAAATTGGCTATCAAACCAAAGAAATTTCCTTAGGCACATGCCTATTACTTTGGCTATTGAATGAGATAGACCTCATTAGATATGAGGTCATGTCCCTAGAAGACTTGAGTAGTGGGAGATTTGCAACTGGTCCCGAAGTGGTAGAACCTCGTAAGGAGGTACAGAATAAAGAGCTCACATAAAGTATCAAATAAATAGGTGATAAGAAGAATAATGGTAAAAAGACCCAAGAAGCACATAGAAAAGAAGCACTTACAGAAGGTAAAAATAGAGGAAAATGATCTTTAAAAGCCACATCATCCAATGTCATTGGGAGAATTCTTGAAAATATGATTGCACGTGAAAATATTTCATGATAGCATTAAAGGTTCATGTCTTAACTTTGATAAAGAGAAAAAAAAAAGGAAATTCCATCATTGCCATCAGCTTTATCGTCTGAACATGAAGCATCTCTCTGAAGAATTAGACACTTGTGATACAAAAAATTACATTCACTAATGTTCTTTTGCTAGTTTAAATTCTGCATAATATCCCCTTGCTTATGGTTGGCTTTGTGCATGAGTAGAGAGTAAATACGATTTTAACTATTGATGGATCTAGAGTCAACATTCTCCCAATTCTTATTGTGAAAGAACTTGGCATCTTGACATTTTATCTTGACTGATGAATTATCTAAAAGTCATATGTTAATTCAAGTATTTAATAAAAGGGTAAAGAGACATAAGTGATGCCAAATTGGATGCCGCCATAGGAAATATGCATTCGAGTACATAGATGCACATGATTGACACAAAGACATCATATAATATTTTTCTTGGTAGGCTATAAATACGCGAGAAAAAAGCGGTCCCATTAACCTTATTAAATTGAGGGCCCATAAAATTTTCCTAAAGACCCTTGCTCTTTAGCTTGTGTAGTTTAAATAAGATAAATTAAAATGTTGATAAGTAAAGAACATAAAAAAAGTGAAAAATTATCTGGCTCAAAAGTGCAAAAATCACGACCTACCCTGCAAGATTTAACTTCAACTTCACTAAGAACAAATAAGCTAAAATAATTCAGATTATAACTCTTATAATCTAAGACTAACCACCAAGCCTTCTCGTAAACAGCTCCACGACTATTACACAGTTCTAAGTTAACTCTAACCTAGAAATATGGAAGTTTCACAAACTTAACACCATTAAACTTTTCAATAGATCAGAGATTACAACTCAAAAGCTTGTCATAATTGAACTAGGACACGACTCAAGTTACACATGTGACTGCTAAGAACCAACTACTCCAGCCTTGTTCTTTACGCACTCTGGGATGAACTGAACTGAACTCTCCAAGAATTAAATTTCTTGAATTTGTTCTTTCTGAATGCACAATATTTTGTTGTGTCAAAAAGTATTCCTGCAAGGCATATGAGAACGATATATAAGTAACGACCCGACTGATCGCTTTGAGGATTTGTATTCAGTTCGGTGATTTGAGGTCATGAGCAGCTTCGTACAGTATATTATGACTTGTGTGTATAGTCGGTTTTGGTCTTCGAGTTGTTCGAAATTGATTTGGAAGAATGATTCTTAAATATGAAGCTTTACGTTAGAAGTGTTAACCAAGTTTGACTTTTGTGAATTTAACCTTGGATTGGAGTTTTAATGGCTCCATTAGGTCCGAATAATGATTTTGGACTTGGGTGTATGCCTGAATTTGCATTTGTATATTTCTAGAAGGTTTTGGCTCAAATTGGCAAAAAATGACAATTTGAAGGTTTGAAAAGTTCATAAGTTTGATTGGGAGTTGACTTCAATGTTATCGGATTCGGATTGTTATTTCAGAAGTTAGAATAGGTTTGTTTTGTCATTTCGAACTTGTATGCAAAGTTTGGTTTCATTTCGAGTTGATTTGGTAGGATTTGGATGCATTCGACGAAGTTTGAAGATTTGAAAGTTAATAGAATTATCTTGATCTTCAATTCTGTCACGGCCCAAAATCCACAAGTCGTGATGGCACATATTCCAACCCGTTAGGTAAGCCAATATTCACATAATAACAATAAAATTGAATAAACATGGTCTAACAACTCAACAACAGAAGAATATCAAAAAGTATCTGAGAATAAAATTATAATACTGCTACAACCAATCCCAAAATCTGGTGTCAATGAGTGCACGAGCACTACTGAATAACAAGATATAAGCAAAATCCTCTAACACAACTATCTGAACAATAGAACAGTAAAGATAGAGATAAATGAAAGAGAACTTCAAGGACTGCATACGACATAGAAGCTACCTCGTAGTCTCCCGAAAGCTGGTAAAAACTCAAATCTGAAAATCACCCCGACCAGATGTACCTGGATCTGCACACGAAGTGCAGAGTGTAGTATGAGTGCAATCGACCCTATGTACTCGATAAGTAACAATACTAACCCTGGGCTGAAAGTAGTGACGAGCTCAGAACAATAGTCAAATGTCAATATCAATAACCGGTAACAATTCATAATATATAAGACATTCCATAGAAAATAAGTAGATCAATGATATCATGTTCAGCTTGTTCACATTTTAGACATTTAGACATGTTTTCAAGTATAACAGTTAAAGCGCAACACGGGTAAAACATTTTATTTAATAGTTAGCATGTGGAAGGTACACCTCTATGTATACATGCCAATCAACAATTCCACAGTGGATCCATCAATACTCACACTAAGCATTATACGGGTGCCTGGCATAACTACCCATCATCAAAGCACGTATATAAAATATTGTGCATGTGCCCACTACTGGCGTGTTAGACTCCGGAAGGGCGGATCCTGCTCAAGTACTAATCATAATCATTTAGCCCAATAGTTAGGCCTCATGCACGCGTCGCCCCAAAATAATAACACTTAGCCCAATATGGGCATGTCGTACGCGTCACCTCAAAATCAATACCAAACCGGCTCTATGGCCCAAACTCAGTCATTTACCATTCAAGTCTCACATAAACACATCTCAAAATACTCAGTTTAATAGTGTTACCCCCAAGCGGTATTAACAACATGTGAGGGATCAAATAAGAAATACAGAGACAGGGATATCATACACTGATATAGTATCATGACGGAGAACATGAGTACAAATAAGGTATATAACTCGAAAACAGTAACAATAGTCCTATCAAGTCTCAAACTGTTAGCACTTAAAGTAGACATGATGTCTAACATGAATCACAGTTCAAATAACCAAACAAGTAGAGGAAACGCGGGGGATAACAAGGTATAATAAACAAGCCTGATAATAGCCTAAAGGCCTCCCCAAACCATGAACACACCAATGCACGTACACACGTCTATCATCTAGTACGTACGTCACCCCATTATCTTTTATATAACGTAGTTCTCAGGGTTAAATACCCTCAAATCCAAGTTTAGGTATGTTACTTACCTCAAAGCGCGCAACTCAACCCTCCATAAAGCCCTTGCCTCGCGAATCGACCTCCTAACGACTCGAATCTAGTGATAAATAACTTAATACCATCAATAATAGCTATAGGAAACAACTCCAAAAGATAAAGCTAAGGTCTTGAATCAAATACGCAAAGTCATCCCCGGGCCTACACCTCAAAACCCGATAAAATTCGCAAATTTCGAATACTCATTCAATTGCGAGTCCAACCATACTAATTTCATCCATTTTTATCCACAAATCGACCCCCAAATCACTCAATCTCACTCTCCAACCACATTGTCTAAAATTTCCAATTTTTACCTCAAATACACATAAACTAGATGTAATAATCATTGGGTAATCAATATTTATCAATAATAATGTTGAATCTTCACTTATCTCTTCAATTGTAGCAAAATCCTTCACAAAAATCGCTCTTAGTCGAGTCCAAATACTCTCCAAATGAGAAAAACTAAAAACTTCGAAATATAATATTGCTAGTGAAACCGCACCTACGGTCACTTATCTTCATCTGCGGTCCCGCTTTTATGGAAAAGTGGCTGCATATTTGGTCCCAGACCTTCCAGCCATTATTCGCTTTTGTGGTCACAATAACGCCTCTGCGCACGTGCACCTGCGCCTCAACGTCCGCATTTGCGGAAACCCTTGAACACACTCACTCTACTTCTTCTCTCTACGCCCGCATCTGCAAGCTTGCAGATGCGGACTAACCTTCGCACCTGCGCATTCCCCATCCCCCAGCATCTTCCGCCCCTGTGATGGCCTGACCGCTTCTGCGGTCTCGCACCTGCGACCAAATCCTCGCAGGTGCGATTGCACCAGACTTGCAAATCTTCAGCATTTCACCTGAGACCCTCGGACCCTATCCAAACATACCAACAAGCACTAAAATATGATACGAACTTAGTCGAAGACTCAAATCTCGTCAAATAACATCAAAATCACGAATCGCACTCTAATTCAAGCCTAATGAAACTAATGAACTTCCAACTTCTAAAACCAATGCCAAACCATATCAAATCAACTCTGGATGACCTATACTTGTTCATACTATTCCCAAAAGACACAACGGACCTATTCTAACTCCCGAAACCAAAATCGAATCCGGTATTTATATATCAACTTTCGGTCAAACCTTTCAACATTCCAAACCTTTAACTTTCCAACTTCTGCCAAAAAGCTTCAAATCAATCTACGGACCTCCAAATCAATATACGGGCATATGCCTAAGTCGAAATCACCATACAAACCTATTGGAACCATCAAAATTTCATTATGGAGTAGTCTACGGAAAAGTTAAACTCCGGTCAACCTTTCAACTTAAGCCTTCAACCTTGGGACTAGGTGTCCCAATTCACTCCAAAACATCATTCAAACCAAACCAACTACCCCGGCAAGTCACATAACTACAAACTAGCATAGAAGAATCAATAATTAGGGGAACGGGGCTAAAATACATAAAACTACTGGCTGGATCGTTATATTCTCCCCCTCTTAAACAAATATTCATCATCGAACGGGTCTAGAATCATATCTGGAGTCTCAAATAGGTGTTGATATCTGCTCTTCATCTCCCGCTCGGTCTCCCAAGTAGCCCCCTTAACTAGTTTGTGTGGATTCGTTAGTATATGCTTGAAAGAATTAGAGATGTATAGTCTTATACTACTTGTCTACCATATGGCTTGCTTCTTTCACATATTATTGAAGTGATGAAGATGGATTTGTCACTCTTTCAATCAAAAATCATCTCTAGCACTTATGACAAAACTACCTTTACCATGACGGGATACACTCAGTTAACGATGCATGGGTAAGGCAAGTAAAAGCAATAGATACATCAATTCCACCAGCACAGGCAAAGGGAACTACTATTCTCGCTGCAAGAAAATTGACTACTCCTGTCCATCTATAGCAGATTCAACAGGGCTTGGAAGGACTAAGGGACAGGCTCACCAACATGCAGGGTTAAGTTGACAAGATCAAGGAAGTAACCAAAGTCATAGGGATGGATGTTGCCAAGTTAAGGATGGATTTAGAAAACACCAAGAAGTAAGGAATTAAGGCTTTCCAGAGTGTACCTGAGAGGATTAACAAGTTCTCCAAAGAAATTGGAACCTCTTATGACAACTTCATCATCAAAGTCATCGACACCCTGAAGTACTTTCGAGGGAGAAACCAAAGTTGTGATTATATGTTTGCTTGAAATATTTTCTTTTGCCAAAATAAATTTTTGGGTATGTATAATCTGTAAAATGTTATGTCTCTGATATGGGCATGAAACTATCTGCTTCTCCTACTTTAATTAGAACTTATATATTAATTTGTCTGTATATTTGCGTATTCTTTGTTTTGCATATCTATGCTTGTCTATATGTATATTTTCCTTTTTGATTGATGTCAAAGAGGAGAAAAATAAGAGTTTTCCAAGGCATAAGACAGGGAGGTGCTATAGAGTTTTGCAAGGTATAAGAAAGGCGGAGCATAAAAGCACATTTTTGTCAGGGAAGTACCATCTATATAATTAAACCTTTTTGTGGTTATCATCAAAAAGGGTAAGAATGTTAAGTCTATATTTTATAAGTTTTAAAGATGACAAAAGAATCTTGAGTGATACTAATTTCATGGCTTACTTGTAGGAAGAATGGAGCAAGAAAAGATCCCAAAGGAGAAATCCAAGGAAGATCTGGAGAAGGAAAAAGGAAAAGATATCAAAGAAGAAATTAAAGAAAGTTTGGAAAACAAGAAGGAATAAAAAAAGTATTAATCAGACAACTCAGCGCACAAGAAAGTCTGGATGCCTAGAAGGAAAAATCGAGCAATCAACTCATATGTTTGACTTGTAAAGAATCCAACTTGGAAGATCTAAAGAACATCATGAGCATAGGAAAAAGAAGTGGGGAGCACAAGGAAGGAGATTAATTTTATGATATCAATCATGAATCCAACTCACATATACTAACTAGATTCATAGGCATCTGTCACGATCCAAAATCCCATAAATAGTTGTGATGGCACCTAACCTCTAAGACTAGGTAAGCCAATCACACTATGATACAAAATATAGAAATAAGATATAATAAGTTTGAATTTAACATAAACTGCAGAATAAAGCCTCAACAAAGCCAAAACATAGGTACATAGATCGAACTTCCCAAAACTAGGTAATACAGAGTCATGAGCTCTAAACAAAATATATAACGAGTCTCAATGAGTAGAAAATTTGTTTAAAAGTATTACAATGGTATGAAAATAAGAGAGAGGGGAATCCAAGGGTCTCGACGTCCATGAAGCACTACCTTGAATCTTCCCGAGCAGTCAAAGCTCACTCTCGAGGACCGCTACCTCCAACACCCTGATCTGCACAGAAATATACAAAAGTATAGTATGAGTATGGAAAGATTTGTACTCAGTAAGTATCTAAACTAACCCCGTAAAAGTAGTAACGAGGTTCAAATCATGTGATATTCACTAACCAGAGAACTTGTGCAATAAGTCAAATAATTGGCGACAATAATATGACGAGATGCAGTACTATTTATACAACAAACAAGAGTTATCAACTCATCACGGGTAAATCACATTTGAAAAAGAATTTATCAGTGAATATCGGAGGCATAGAGTAGCATGTTAAAAATAACGTGAAATCATGTAAAGTGCATAACAAGCATGAAGAATTCACTTTCTTATACAACCACATATGCATAATCAATAATGGTACCCTTATTCTTCCACATGTGCATAATCACGAACGCCACCCTTATTATGTCATATGTGCATAGTCATAATCACAATCGCACGGCAAAAAACCTTGAGCCAACACCTAATCAATTCGCCCAACATGTCCACGTGTGTGATAATCATAACAATATAATGTGGAAAATTACCATCAAAGACATATTCTTATAATTTTTCTACCAGGTGCACAAGGACATGATAATAATAAAACACGGATGACTGTTCAACATATAAAGAATGACTACGGCTAAATACTTTAGCAATGATTCAACGAATACCCGTTTTGGCTAATTAGGAAATAATAATCCTACACACTAGCATGAGAGGATAAGCTCGCGTAGTCACACAAAGAATAACACATGTATCATAAAGAGAATACAATCACATCAAGGCACAGTAGAAGCCTAGAGTCTGCTCCGGTTATTTTTCATAGATAGCACCGGTATATACGCTCATCAACTCGCATATACATCGCATCACATACACTACATTTAGATAAATAAGGTCCAAGCCCAAGGGCTGTTCCCTCACATAAGGTTAGGCAAGATATTTATCTCAAACAAGTCAAAGTAGTACTCTAAAAAGTCTTCCCATACGAATCGACCTCCCAACGGCTCGAATCTAGAGAAAAACAACTCAATAACATTAAATAAATCCATAAGAAAAAATCCAAATAATAAAATTTTGATCTTTATACAAATACATAAAGTTAACCCCGGCCGCCTCCCGGAACCCGACCAAACCCAAAAATCTTGGTTACCCATTCCAATAAAAGTCCAAAATATACGATTTATTTCCAAATTCGACTTCAAATTGGCTTCCAAATCTCCAATTCTTACTCTCCAAAATTATGGTCAAAACCCCCAAATTTCTCTTTTAAATCACATAATCTATGTGTAATAACCCATGGGGAAACAAAAAATATTAAAATCAAGTAGAAATCACTTACCCTCTTGCATTGTGTGAAAATCCTCTTCAAAAATTGCCCATTTCAAAGCCTAGGGTTCAAAATATGAAATGATGGGTGTAAATCCCAAAATTACAACACTTATAAGTCTGTCCAGCGATACCCTTTGCGAACGCGACCACTACCTCGCGTTCGCGAAGCACAAAAATTTATAGCCTTAAATTAAATCTTCACGAATGCGGCCCCCAGCCCGCGAACGCGATTCACAAACTCCACAGGCCTATGCACATGTAGTCCCCTTCGCGCGAACGCGAAGGCCAAACATCTGACTGCCCCAGCTTGCCTCACTTACGTGAACACGACGCCCCAGTCACAAACGTGAAGGCCAAACTGCCTCATCCCATCGCGAATGTGACCCTACTGTTGCGAACATGAAGAAGAAAAATCCTGCACATCTCAAAAGCACTCCACGTCGTGATCCAGCCTCCACAAACGCAAAGAAGGTCCTGACACCAGCAAAATCTACAACTTTTCAAAATGCCCTGGTTGGTCTGAAATATACCCGAGCCACTAGGGACCTCATCCAACTATACCAACAAGTATATAAACCATATATGAACTCGCTCGAATGGTCAAAACATTAAAATAACACCCATAACCAAGAATCGAATACCAAAACACATAATGCATTCCTTAAAGTTCAATAACTTCAAACATTCACAACCAAGCATCTAATTCAAGTCTAACTAACTCGGAATGAAACCAAACTTTGCACACAAGTTTCAAATGACAAAACGGACATATCCCAATCCTGGAGCGACAATCTGAACTCGATTTCCTTAAAGTCAATCACGGTCAAACTTATCAATTTTCCAAACCTTCAAATTGCCAACTTTCGGCAAATTGAGTCAAATTAACCTAGGAGTTTCCAAATCTAAATCCAAATCCAGACATACGCCTAAATCCAAAATCATCATATGAATCTAGTGGAACCAAAATACAAATTCAAGGTCGTTTACAATAAAGTCAAACCTCGATAAACTCTTACAACTTAAGCTTCCAAAAATGAGACTATGCTTCTCAATTCACTCCAAAACCTTTCCGAATCCACATCAACAAACAATGTAAGTCATAAATTATCAAATACACATATGGGGGACATCAAATAAGAAAGTGGGATACGACCGGTCGGGTCATTACAGCATCCCTTGGGTCATTCTCTTAGAATAAATCTGCCTAAAAAGGAACTACGATAATCTCGTCCTTCACATCAGGTGAAGACTTTTGACTGAAGAATCTCAAGCCAATGATCAAGAATCGATGCCTATATAAAAAAACATGAATACATGAAGAGAAACACACATCTTTATTACAAAAATATTTTAATATCTTTCAAGTTCTTAGTCAATCACTGTATGTTTGAGTTTACAAGTGTCATAAAAGATAGAAAGAGAAAAGAAAATAGTTGAGAGGTTGTGTCATTAGACAAGAAGAAGCTATGAAAGATAACCAATGTGTGAACAAAGAGTTACCAGCCATTCTGTAAGTCCAATCGTTGAAAGACCAAAGAGGACCCTTCTAACCAAAAGAAATTAGATGTAGGTGCCTATTGGTACACGAACCAGTATAAAAATTATGTGTCTCATTTATTGTTGTCATTTGTTTTATTGTATTCCTCACTAACATTCTTCACCAGGAAAAAGAGTCAACTAAGTTTAATCTTAGCCAACTAATTTTAGTTTAACACAATTCACCCCTCCTCTTGTGTTTCAAACTGCTATTTGGAGTTAGTAAAGTTTTGAGGCAAATCTTACAAGGATAGGTCGTGGTATTTACTCCCATAAGTAAGGAGGTTTTCACGTAAAAGAGATGTGTTGTTTCATTTTTGCACTTCACATTTTGTTTATGTTGGTTTAGGTTGTTCAAAGAACCATCACAAAAATCGGCCATGTCACGACCCAATTCCTACCATAGGCCATGATGACATCTAATGTTGTCGTCAAGCAATCCAATAATATATTATCACAACAATCAATCACTCATAATACTTTTAAAATCAAGTAACGAAAATAAATAAGCGAAAGTAGATCTAGAAATCATGATAAAATACCAACATCTTCGCTGAGATATGAAGCACAAACAAAAGAAAAAGTTGAATGACATAACATTAATACAACCATAAACATATGTCTAACATCCCAAAACCTGATGTCACAAGTGCACCAACTCCTACTAGAATATATAAAACCAATATAACTATTGTCTGGAATGAAAGTAAACAAAATACAATGAGTATAGGGGAAAGAGATTTCGGGTGCTGCGGGTTGAAGCATAGAAGGCAGCTCACCACTAAGTATCCCAGTTGGTACGCCTACGTGCCCATGTGGCTACCAGATATACCTGTCTCAGTACCTGCACAATTAGCATAGAAGCGTAGCATGAGTACGTAAATCAATACGTACCAGTAAGTATCCAATCTAACCTCGAATAAGTAGTAGCGAGAAGCCGACATTGACACTTACTAGTGGTCCAATAATCAATGTACATAAAAATTAGACAGGTAAGAAACATGAAAAATAGTAACAAACAGTTAAATATGTACAACATATATTCCAATAATAGAAGTAGGTACATATCCATCAAAATACTCAGGTACACATCGACTACCGATCCCATAAGAATGATGTAACATAATCCGACACAGGCGAATGATCTGATCCCATAAGAGTATTGTTGAGGCGAACAGTCCGATCCCATAAGGGTGGTGAAACTTTCAACGGGTCACTAGCCCGACTCGGGAAGATGGCGGGTTAAGTAATCACGAAACTGCCGATTAAATAAGCACAACATGAGGATATGTACATAAGAGAAAGTATAACTCTATGGACACTCCCCACTAAGTTCTTAAAGTAGCAGAGCTCAGTAAACTATGCAAGTCCAATATCAAGCTAAGTCATAAATTGAAGCATTTAAAATGATAGGAATAACTCAAGTAGTACAACCAAAGCATGGTGTGAGTTTAAGTCTACCCGGACATAATCAAGAATCTAGCATACGCATGGATGCTCGTCACCTCATACGTGCGTAGCTCCCAAAACATGTAGCACATAGCAAATAGAATACCTAAGGGGATAAGTTCCCTCTTACAAGATTAGATAAGAGACCTACCTTATTTTCAAATTCGATAAGCGGCTCCAACCCTCTCTAACACCTCAAACTAATGCCAATTGATCCGAATCTAGTCAAAAAATATTTAAACCAATCAAAACATACTCAAAATCCGTAATTTAACAATTAGGAACAATTCTCAATCCCACACTAAAAGTTTATAAAAGTCAACTTCAGGCCCACACGTCCAGATTTCAAAAATCTCGAAGATAAATATAACTCATAAAATCCGGGGTGAATTCAGAACACTTAGTTCCATTGTAGTGGCCTATGGTGGTCAAATTTGACTTAAGTCAACACTTTGAGTAAATAACCTCAAAATCAGGATTTGAAGGTCCCAATAAGTTCGTATAGTAATTTTTGATTTAAGAGTATGTTTGGATCGAGTTTCGTGTAGTCCGAGAGCGATTCAACACTTATTGTTAGAAGTTGGAATTTTGGATGTTTTAGAGTTTGCTAAGTTTGACTTGGAGTGGAATTTAGTGATATTAGACCCCGTTGGGTATTCCAAGACTAGGGATAAGTTCGTATTGTCATATTAGAATTGTGTGTAAAATTTAGTTCCATTCCGAATTGTCTAAGTACGATTAGTCGCGTTTGGAGTTAGTTGAAAGAAGTTAGAAGTTTAGAAAGTTGAATAGTTTGGTTTGGGGCGCAATTCTTAGTTTTGATATTATTTTTTGTGTTTCGAGACCTTGATAGGTTCAGATTACATTTATGAACTTGGTGGTACGATTAGATGGGGTACTGGGTGGCTCGGGTGAGTTTCGGACCACCTGGAGCTTGTTCAAAATTGGCAGATTTTTGATAGTTCTGGTGTGCTTTGCGATCGCGAAGGAGGTCCCGCGATAGTGAAGAAGGAGGGTAGTTGTTGCTCTTTGGGAAAACGAAGTAGGTCTAGCAAACGCGATGGAGGACCCGGCTCCTCTTCGCAAACGTGATGGTGACTCCGTGAACGCGTACACGCACGGAGTGGCTGGCAGGACTTGGCCTTTGCAAATGCGACTAAGGGTCCACGAACGCGAAGGGTTGGATGGTGGTGGCCTTTGCGAACGCAAATATGTGTCCGCGAACACAAAGAGGAAGGCCTGGGCAGATTATAAGTTTAAATTTCGGGACTTAGCTCATTTCATTTTATTCTCTCTTTGCTTGGGTGATTTGTGGTTTCTTGAAGAGCCATTTTCATCAAGTATTACTAGGTAAGCGATTCCTACTTGTTGTGTGTTAAATACATGGGTTATATATGGATTTGTACATGAAAATTATTAAAAATTGTGGAATTTTGTCGGTAAACTTAAAATTGGTAAAAAGGAGGTTTGACCACAAAATTGAACATGAAAAACCAAACCAGTTATTCCCGCAAGTCATAAAACAGATTAAGCACATATGACAAATCTTAAATAGGAAAACGGAATTTTAGGAAGCAAAACGACTGGTTGCGTTGTTACAGGACAAGACATAATTTAACCCCTCTTCTTGTGGCAGGAAGGTCTATGAGTGATATACATTTAACATATACAATATATATCACTTGTATTTGTATTCCACGTATATATCAATACACGTAACATACACACAACATACAGTCACTAACAACCTTCGATATCCACCAAGGATATATTTTGTGAGAGTTAGAAGAAACAATTTTGAATTTCAAATTTTAAAAAGTTGTTAGACTTTAATCATAAGCTAAATACCCTCACACTAAAAATATTTCAATATTTTTTTTTCTATCATATAGAAAACGCAGTATTGTATGATCACCAAACAATAATGATGTTTATGCACACAAGAGTAATTATATTGAAAAGAAACAGTCATTTATCTAAGCCATCATTCATATCATCATCGAGTGATGGTTGTAATGTTTCTCATGATTTATCTTTCGTTCATGTAATGCATCTCTTCCTCTCATCACCGTACATGTCTTCATTCAGGTGCTCTCTTTTCCCACTCAATCCTCACACGCACACTTTCGATCTTCTCTGTCCACACACTACTATGTTTTTTCACTTTTAATTTGCTTTTTAATCAAATTACAAAATTTTAATACAATATCAATCTCAAGTTTCCTCCTCCTATACGAAGTCATATCCAATCTTCTTTGTGCCCTTTTACTGTTT
The DNA here is from genome assembly GCA_000715115.1 of Nicotiana otophora. Lineage (NCBI taxonomy): Eukaryota > Viridiplantae > Streptophyta > Magnoliopsida > Solanales > Solanaceae > Nicotiana > Nicotiana otophora. The sequence continues at coordinate 37,486 of AWOL01S0067115.1, forward strand.
CTTTCTATTCTCTTACCGTTTCTTTCTTTGAGTACAACATAGATTAATTTACCGATGTGTTTTTCACCATTGTACACTTGCAAACAAGAAAAAGAAATTGCCTTTTCTCACAGAACCAAGAATTATAACAAAAGTTAAACATGAGTCTTCTTGAATGGTTTTAACTCCTTTTCTTTCTTCCTTTTATCTTTTCAGCTGAAGGAATTTCTGTTTTGCTCAGATCACGTTCAAATTAAATCTCCATTCTTATCGGAGCTTTTTGTCAGTTTTCGTGAATGAAATTGTGTTAGATGCAATAGGCTCCATTTTTAGTCTCTTTTATGAATGATTATCTCTTTTAATTTAGAAGATTAGTGAAATCTGCATATGATAAATCTAAAGCGTCTGAAACGGTCCAAAGAGGAAGTGACAAAAGTACGATAATTGCTCGTTTTATCTTCCTTGCTGACTGAAACTAAGAGAAGAGGGAAAAAAATTAAGAAAAGAGAGAAGTTGTTCCTCATTAGACTTTTGTTGATCCAGATATTTTAGAGGATGACTGAGATGAGAGTAGAGTATGAGGTAGGGAGTTAGAAACGCTTAAGTGATAGATAAAAAAATTATTCCAATTCTCACATTTTGTAGCCATCATTTACTATTTAATAGGATTTCAAATTAACTAGCCAACTTCATTCTACATAAACAGATAGACTACACTAAATACTTGGCGGATTGATACATGAAACTTCATGTCACTTCTCATTTTAATAGATTTATTTATTGGAAGATAACTTTACTATTGAGGGGTAAAAATATCATTCAGTTTTTATGGATATTTTAGTAAATTAATTTTATAACTTAAGGTTTTCTTACTTGTATTATAGTATGATGATATGATATGATATGAAATGATATTGGAAATATGTTGTGGCACCAAAGTGCACCTTTTTTTTTTTTTCTTTTTTTTGCTTTTCCCTTCATTTTTTCTTTGGATTCCAATGGCGGTTATTAGAAGCGACATTTCACAATCCTATCGATCCAAGTTGTATATGTCTAGGAGGATTCAAGGCCAGGCTTCTCTTTTTAAATTAATAATAATTGAAATACCTGTTATTTATTTATTTATTCATTTATTTATTTATTATGTATTTCACTTTTTGAGCATGCATAAAAAGGGAAAATTCAATCTGCTTCTAGGTTTTCACTTCACAAATGACTACTTTATTTTTCTCAGTAACTTTTCGTGATAATAAACAAATGTTCGTGATATAATATTCGTGTGTTATTGAGAAAACATAAATAAGAAGATAAAATACATGAGTTGTAAAAATTAATTTTTAAAAACTAAAATACAACATAAACACAAAAAATAATACACTCAAAACCCCTTCCGGAACAATTGCAATACTCAAAAGTACTGAACAAATAAAATTATACATACATAGCAATAAAAGTGACAACTTCAAAATAGTACTCAAGAGCATAACATAGAATATAATCACACAATTAATCGACTTCTACGAAGACTTTTTTAGATAAAAAAGAATATTTGAGTCTAAACGAACACAAATAAAATAATAAAATTCACAAACCGCTTTACAAAGTATTTCCCACATTTCAAGACAAAACAAAGAACATAAAATTTACTAACAAAAAATAGAAACTTGAAAAGACATACATCAAGACAAAAAGTACCACATAGTAACATCAAAACCAACAAAATTCACAAAAAAATCAAAATAATTAAAACAAACTTTCAAGGCTAAACCGACATAACATAAAATTTAAGGAAGAAAATTGGGACTTGAAAGGAAAAAAAACTAAAGAACAGAAAAGAGCATACCGTCTACTTCAAAAGAAACAAAAAACATAGAGGACTTGATCATGTCCCTTTTTAATTCCACTAATTCAATACAAATAATGAGACTATAATAGTGTCTTTTCATTTGATCTCTAGATTAGATAACTAACTTTCAAAATAAAATGAAGTACCCGAGAGACAATGAAAGGACATTGCGCCTTGTAATTCTCATTTATTCAATATAAATTGTAAGATTATAGAGTAATAATAGTAGCTTTTTCATTTACTATTTAAGGTACTTATTCTTAAAATGCACACTTCTTCAAAGACTACATTAATGATAGGTACGAAATAAACTATGTTGCATCAGTTTCTGTTATTTATCGTGAAATGTATTTTGATTTGTCGTACGGTAATATCAATAGCTTAATTACTTATTTAATGGAATATATTTGTTATCCTCTTTACTATACAATCCATATATAATCACACACACATTTTATAATAGTAGTTAATGCTCAAATTTATTGTACAATATTCATTTTTAGTGGGGTAACACTTATTAGAATATATAGTTACATTTTTGTACCAAAAACATAATAAGAATAACATTTGAATGATGGGCAAAATGGTCGATCAATTTGTGATGGATATATTTGTTTTTTACCTTAAACTTAATGGTTTCACGCTTATAATATAATATGATTCTTTGTGGTTACCACCAAATTTAAATTTTAAAGAAAGATAAGAGATTTACTTATTGACCTACGTATTTAATTTATGTACACACCTAATACTTTAATGTAATTTATTTACTTACCTTATTTGGTCACAAATTTATATTACAATAAATAATTACCTTAAGTTAGCTTTAAGAATCTTTACACGACTAGGGTGAATAGATTGCTATAAATTTCCCCAACGGCCTAATAAATATCCTTTTCTTTGTAGTCTTGTCACTGCTAGTAAAACGATTGGCGTCTCATTCTCTCTGTCAAACCCAGCAAATAATTTATCGAACTATTGTGAATGATTTCAGCAAATTCTTGATGTTCTATGATTACTTATTGATTTATGTTGAAAATATTTGGACATAAATCATTACGGTAGGGGTGGACAAAATCATTAAATTTAAAAAATATTAGAATGACCTAATTAAGGAGTATAAGATTTTCTTTTACAAATTTGAAAAGATCTTTTATGGAGAAATTTGGGGGCTGGGGGGAGACGGGAATATGGAGAAATTTTCCACAACCACTTGAGTTGACTGTTGTTCGTGCATAAAACCAGATACTGCTTGCACTATCTAAATTAAGACATACTCTTAAATTAATAATACCAAAAGAGCAAGTCCAACAACTTAATTTTCAACTATGGTCCATGTTAATGTATTTTCTCAAATTTTGCAGCCTAAAAGGGAAGATAAGGATGGGATCAGTGAACTACCGAGTCGTATGCTTGGTCCCCACCTAGTATTTGATTGTGCTAGTATCTTGGGTGATGATAAAAAACATAAGAGGTTCACTCTTTCTAATTTTGAGGATTTCGAGAAGGAAAGGCGTGAATTTGTTAGGCGGGTAGATGAATTGATGCAACAAATGCAAGAAAGAATCATAAGTTCGTTGACAGTGAGTTTCTTCTTAGATAGTAGATACTCATTTCGCATAAATGGATGGTTGAAAGTTGCACTTGCATCTGGGTTGACCAAACTTGAACTCTTGCTATATCACGAGCAGCATTTCTTGACAAACTTCGGTGTTCTAGAGCATAGTCGGTACTATTTTCCATATTGGCTCTTGTCGGAAAATAGTACATCATCAGTTCTGTTAAGCCATTTACATTTAGAAGAATGCATTATCATGGCTCCGGGCGACTTTAAGGGCTTCAGAAACTTGACAACTCTTATACTGAAACATGTGATTTTGGGTGACAGCTTTGTCTCGGAAGTTCTCCCTAGTTGTTTGCTACTTGAAAGGAATCTTTTTAATGGACCTTGGGAGACCTTTTCCACTTGCCCTTCTTTCTGGACTTCTTAACCTTGAAATCTTACGTCTACACATGAGTCTAGAAATGGACCTTTACCAGGTAACTAATTAAGTCTCATATTCCTTGGCCTTTTTTAACTATTAATTATGGCGTGAAAGTTTTGTTCCTTATTATATTCTTGTTCAACTTCAGATACAAAAGATGCCAGGAAATAATACTTGTTTCACAAGTCTTAAGCAGCTGGATTTGTTTGTGAGCTGCTCGGATGATGATTTTGATCTGTTATGGCTTTTATCCTTCTTGAAGACCTCACCCCTTCTTCAGAAGCTAGTCCTAACTGTAAGTCATCCTCTCGTGTGAAACTTTCTCAATTCTGAATCAATAAGAACTATTTGTAATGCTAAAGAGAGAGACGTATTCTGGAACTGTTACATATATACGAATATAGATATTCTGTCCTGTATTTAATGTTTCAGAAGATAAGTACCGTTCCTAATTCAACTCCAATTAAGTTGTTGTTGGTCCTAGGATAGTAGGTATTCAGTGGAATAGTTGAGGTGTGTGCAAGTTGGCTGGACACCGCCGTAGTTGTTTTTTAAAAAAGGTTTCTGTTGGTCCTAGGAATGGAATTTCTTTTTGGCTACTCCTCACCTTATATCATGTAAAGATTGCTGCCTCGGATATGGATTCAAATTTGTGGGTTTAGCTCTGTTTTTGAAAGCTTCTTTGTCAAGTTGTAGTAAAGTTTGTTATACAACCAATCAAGTTCTTTACTGTGTCTGAGAAAGTCGCAATCTTTGATCCATTTCAACATCTTTTTCACTTGTGTTTGGGGCAGTGATCGACATTTCCAGTTAATGTCATGTCTTGCTAAGAACAAGAAGGTGGATGTGCCTTTAATCTCTGTATTAGTTACTCTACTTTTACCTCAAGTTATTGATTTTTGTTGCAGTTAACTTTTGGCAAATTCAATGAGAATCAAAAAGAGATC